>APFE031189837.1:45938-97787 GCA_000404065.3 Pinus taeda | reverse complement strand
CTTATCCGTGCAACTAAATAACTGAAAAGTAAATGACTGTTTATGCGTTTCCAGGTTTCTTTGGCACTTCATGCGGCTGCGTGGACGAGGTGGTGGTTCTGTCATCATGGGAAATAAATCCCAGGCTGGATCACGTCCCCTGCCATCTGTAAAACGTGGACAAATCACCGTTTAGGGTGACGTGACCAAACAACTCACAATCACCGCTAAATTGTCTTGTGTTGACCGTGACTTGCCCTGCTTTGACCGTGGACAAAGATGATGTAGATGGCCGGAAAAATAGGACAGGAACCTTGAGCATGATGACACCTAAGTGCCCATGTGGCTCATCTAGCAAACCGACACGTGGAACATAGAGTTTAACAAAATGGGCTGCAGGATGTTCAGATAGCTGCAGGATCACCAGAAAGCTGCAGGATCACCAGAAAGCTGCAGGATGCCTGCAAGTAAGCCAAAATCTAAACAAATAGTCATCCATTAGCAAAACTTACTTAATCATGCTTAATAACACCTAATGTAATGATCTGGGTTGTTTTATGGTGAAAATGAGGCAAAAGATAAGGAAAGATAAGGGAAGATTGAGGGAAATGGTAGAAAAGTAGGTGTAAAGTAGAGGCTCTACATTCCCTTTGTTGGTATAGCGAAAATTTTCCATGTCAACAAATTGGCACTAGAGGGAGGGACTGAACCGCTGTCCATAGTTTTTAAAGATTCATCTATAAATTCCACCCGTGGATTCAAAAGGATTAATGTATGGATCGTAGAGGCCGAAAAGACCATTCCACCGATCTCAAAGAGCCTCATTTCGAGGAAACATAGACCTTTCTAAGTCCTATTTCTTGGGTCACCTAAGGAAGAGAGACTGTGGGAGTACCCTGTCACTCAGGAACAACCAGTTAGAAGACTTAGTCAGGCTTACATTCATTCCCTATCGCAGATCCCTATCTTTCAGTATTTACCTTCGACAACGAAAAGAAAGCCAAGGGTCTATCACATAAACGAAGAGATAACTGCAACCACTTCTCTTGAAGATATTGTGCTTGATTCTTTGCAAAGTATTGACTCTCCTT
Source organism: Pinus taeda (assembly GCA_000404065.3). NCBI lineage: Eukaryota > Viridiplantae > Streptophyta > Pinopsida > Pinales > Pinaceae > Pinus > Pinus taeda. Next base: position 96,717 of record APFE031189837.1, on the reverse strand, counting down.
GGGAAGAAATTCCTGAGGATTCCCCTTTTGAAGGCAATTCTTGGCCTGATTTGGAAAATCCTAACGAAGAAACCCTCAACCAGAACCTCCCTATCCATAATATGGCTAATGCTCCTCCTCTTGGTGGGAATCACCTCTACTTCCTCCTCTAGGTGGGAATCAACCTCCACTGCCTCCACTAGGTGGGAATCAACCTCCACCTCCTCCCGGAGCACTCCCTCCTTGACTTTCACAGGATGCCATAGCGGTACCTAGACAACAACATGCCTTACCCAAAAATGTAGAAAGAGTACTGACCCGAATTGGATCCATGAAGAATAATTAAAGTATCATGACTGTATCAGATAGGGATAGACTTTAGAGAATTAAGAGAAGTGATCAGAAACACCTCTAAACAGTGGCAGTTAGAAGCCAGTGTGGAACAATGAGGACTTCGGTCAAAGCGTGCTGACCGAGGCCCATGGAGATTGTGCAGGAGCTGAAACTAGCCCCTGGGAAGCTCGGATCAGGAAAAAGAGGCAGTTTTTGATGCGCTTAGCGCTAATCGCGCATCGCTGGGAAAAACCCCTCGAGAAGGAGAGGCCCCGAGTGCTCGATTGCATGAGAGCTAGGAAAACCATGGGGAAAGGCTAAAGGCAAAGGTGAGACCCACGCTCAAAAAAAAAAACCAGCGGTATTTATCGGGGGCATCCTTGGGCGGTAAATAGATTTGGAAAAAACGGAGCGATTCCACTCAGTGCTCGATGCGTGGCAAGCGGAGGAGAGAGAAAACCACCACCCTTTGCGCGCTAATAGTTGAGCAAGTCAACCGCGCCAAATGTGCAAATGGCGTCAGATCTGGAGGCCCCAGATCTAACGGCTGAGAACACGCCTGATGGAGAGACCAGATTTAACAGGGGATTAAGCCGCTGTTAGCCTCCTGCTCATAGCAGGTATTCATCTTTCATGATTGACATTTTTTCATGCTAAATTTGTCATGCTCTTTAGGCTGCAATGTTCCATATTTGATACTCAGGCCAAAGAAGTGTCCATGAGAGTCTGCCAGCCTAAATGCCTCTGCTGTATTCCAATTTTGAGGAGTTATTCCATTTTTTAAGAATTTTAAGTTTAAATGGAGATCCAAACAGCTTAATCTTGGTCTCCTTAGGTTTCAATTTCCTGTTGTAGAATATAGAGAATCATTATCTGTCCAAACAACTTAATCTGGGTAGATTCTTAGATAGGTAGAGAAGCAAGGGTGCTCAACAGCTTAATATGAGCCCCTGGATGGAATAAGTGTAGATGTAAGTAGGAGGACAGTAAATAGAAGAAAAAAGTTGAAAAGTTGGGTTTGCTAGTTCAAATGCACCCAAACTAAAAGAAGAAAAAATGCTGGGTAAAGTAGGCTGGGTAAGTATTTTTGTGGTTGCAGAAATGAAGCTATGTGATCCATTTCATATTTTCAAGTGTCATATCTATCTAGATCACAGTTCGGTGGCACTTTCTCATGTTGATCAGATCATGCAAGGCATCTCTAACTCCCCTCTCTTCTTATTTCCCAAACTCATTCACTAACATCCCCTCAAGGACCTTGTGATCTGCCCAAAAGTCCATTTTCATTCCATTCTTGCTTAAAAGCAAAGTCGACATCTGAGTTCGCTTAGTGAAAAGAAGCCACATTTCTCGTGTAAAAATAATCTTTGCACAAATTCATCATTCCCCTACATTTTCACTCCACCAAGTCATACTAACTCCTAACTTTATTATTTAGCTCCCCAATTCATTCCTCTATCCCCTACTATGTGAAAACTATATAAAAAACCTAGAAATATTTAATATCCCACCCCATGGCAACTATAGCCTAATAAATAAAAGTCCAGGAAATACCAGGTCTATTTGGGGCCGTGGTATTAGCCCTTCCACCTTCGTTTCCCTTGGGATTTGTTTTAACCTCTGGTTAAACAAATAACCATGATAAAACCCCTCCCACACACACCAAACCATACCACACCCCGCGCATGCATAACCTTTGGATTTCATTGATATTTGGTCAATGAATAACCATGACCCCGAGTGCGCATTTAACCCTCAAAACCTAAAGTCTAAAACCCACCCACCGCCGCGAATAATCAAAAATTTATCGCGCGCGCTCTTTATTTAAAACCCGTTCATCTTCCCCTCCCGTCCACCATCGGATCGTCTCTCCCAAATCCGATGGCCCTCATGCATATCAGGCGCCCTTACGTGACGGCACAATAGTGCTCGATGGTCGACAGTTTCACCGTCGTACATTGGGACACTTGTCAGATTTTTATTGCGTCGGGCCGCCCATGACAGATACCGCCCCTATACCAAAAACGGTCCGATGCAAACCGCTTACCACCCTCCCCTGTTTCCACTTCACCGCATGACGATGCCGCCACCTCACCTGCCACTGTGCTGCACCCTGCTGCGTCACCCTACCACGTCACCCTGCCACATCACCCTGCTGACATCATCATCTGTACTGGGTCCCACTATTGACGTCATCCGCCGTACCACTGACGTCATCTGCCGTACCGCTGACATCATCCGCCGAAAGGAAAGCGCGCAAGAGCGAAATCGAGGCTTCGGAGGCCCGAAATCAAATTCTGAGGCAGTTTTCAATGCGCGATTAGTGCTTAGCGCTAATCGCGCATCGCTACGGGAAATAGGCCAAAATGGGGAATCTTTTTTCTCAGCGACTATTTTTGCCGCGAAAGGGAAGAAAAGGGGCGATTTAACCATTTTTACCACGTCAAAGAGAGGAAGAAGCCCCGATTCAATCAAAGAGTATCAGTGAAGCGGAAAAGAGTATCAGATCGACCATATCAGAGCCGGGAAAGCATTAAAGACCATCCAAACCAAGTCAATGCATACTAGGACAAAGTCACAGGCCATTAAAACCGAATCATAACAAATTTAATGGGAATCACAGTCACCTAAGAGCAACATAACCAACTAAGAGGTGCAGATGAGAAGTGAAAGGTGCGGCAATTGCAGATTGGACAAGCAGAGCTGCCAGAGGACGACAGATAGCCACATTTTTGAAACAGCTGCCCCCAGCGCAGCATTAAATAGATATTTTCATTACTTATAAGATAAGTTAGGTTAACTGCATTTATTTCCTGAAAAATATCTTTTAGCAGATCTTTGTTGTAGATATTTTTCCTATAAATACAACCCTGAACAATGTAATAGGGGTTGGTGGGTTGTTTTGTTGATCTCTCATTTTGAGAGCTGCACTGTAAATATTTAGAACTTCTGTAATCAAAGATTGCTGGAATGCTTGCATCTGAACTCGCTGGTTGTGCTTTCAATGGCTGAAGAAATTGGTATGGAATTCTCATGCTTGCTCATGGTTCAGTAAGTGGTTCCTCCCTTCGTTTATCAGTTTATACATAGCTGTATCAAATATATATCATAATCTAAGTTGCAGGAAAAAAGAATAGACCAGAATTGGTTTTGATGCCCTCTGTGCTCAATTCTTGCAACTTTCCATGTTTTCCTCTAAATCAGTGATGAATATGCATTCTTAATTACACATGTTTAAGCTTTTCCTTTCACATATGAATAATGTCTGGAAATTCTTCATTTCTCCCAGATATTATTCATCCACTTTCCCTCTTTGGCTGGATGAGAGATCCTTAATTGCCTCTCGTTCCCTAACTTCCATTTCACTCTTGTTCCAGCATAAAATCATTGTGCCATGTGTAGCTATCTTGCTCCATATTCCCCTCTTCTACCAGAGAAAAAACACCCCTCAGTTCACAGTCATGACTCCATACCCAATGGTTTGAACTTCTTACACTTTGCATGTCAACTCAGTTTGAATAAGATCTGTTACACTGAAATTTGTCACCTTGACTATCTGCAGTCTATGTGGCCTCATCAATAGCCACATTGTCCTCTTTGTCAAGCCCCATACCTCTGCTCTTCATGTCAAAACTTCAAAGAAAGAGAAAGTCACTTGAAAACATGTTTATCTCTGGGTACGCAGGTTCTCTCTACCTTGTCTCCTGCGTGTACGCACTCCAAATACACTAGACCTGCATATTTATACGCTCTGTAAGCTAAAGGTTGGGTGCGTACCCCTGTAAAGGTCAAAAGGCGCAAGTTTAATCTTTAAAAAGTTACTTGTGGTCACTTCTAGAGCCTTCTAGAAGAGTTTTTGACGTGTATTGAGCGCCTCCAGATGGTTCATGCACCCCTATGATAGAGGAGCATATCCCATCAAGAGAGGAGCTACCCCATCCAAAAGAGGGAGTATCCCATTGATGTTGGAACTGAATAACCTCCTCTAGAATACTATAAATACAGGCATTGGGCCAAAGGAGGGGAGGTTGAAAGCTGAACATTCTAAAGGGTAAATGCTGCTGGAATTACGACTTCCATTGTTGACTTGTGAGGATAGATCACTATCCTTCCTTGTTGCCATATTGGGAGTGGGTGAGCTTGTCAAAGTAGAGGAAATCTCTTGCTGGACCCTGGGAGGAGCTTGCACAACACCAAGGCTCAGGTTGTAATGGTTCCTTTGATTATTTAATACAAATAAGTCCATTCTTCTCAATGATTTGTAAATGAATTATTTCATGTATTCCTTGGTCAATATGATAGATATGCTTTGTTTTATAATGAATATTCAGATGCTATGTAATCGTTTGCTTTGTTAGTGTATGCAGGTCTGAAAGTGAAGGAGGAGCTCATCTGGATCCGCAAGGCTGGACTGCTACAACAAGTGTGGGACCTAAGGTAAGATCGAAAACATTTGAATTCTCGTAGAATGATGTGTATCTAGAGAAGGATAGCTCTTGTTTGGTTTGTTTGTCATTAGAGAGTCTTAGACTCCTAGGAAGGTTGGATTTGTCCGCAAATATAACTCATTCCGTGTGACAACTACGTAGCAAACTATCGATGGTAGAGAAGGGGAAAGTTGTCATGATAGAAACAGATGAGGAAGAAGAAGATTTGTAGGCCCTTAACATTGCAAAGGAAGAAGACGAAGACATGGAGGAGGATATTCAACCTACACACTCTGCAACAAAGCTTCCCGCATATGTCCCTCCATAGAAAGGGAAGACCAAAGTGCCAAAGTACCTAGACAAAACCAAGAGTTCACTCCAGAGCTCGCTCCTCCCAGATGACATTGTGTTTGAATGCATGCACATGGGCCGTGTGCCAACCATGAAGTTTGAAGATTGGGACCTCACTGACTGCGAGAAGTTCCCTCACCTTGAGACTAGGAACCTCATGAAGCAGAACACTACAGGGAGTGGTAATAATGTTAGAGACATGGAAGTGGTTGCATGGTGTGGAAAAGGTTGGGCTGTTGAACTTACTATGGGTGTTGCATTTCCACCGCACACCAATCACCATTTTCATCATCAGGCAGCTGCTCTGCCTGGTGCATGATGGGTATATATGGCTAGAGGAGCCTATCCCATCATGGAATACCTAATTCACCACGTTTCTCAGCTCTCCTACAAAGGGAAGGACCCCGTGACCATAGCTAAAGGAAAGGGTAGTGATTTGGCCCTTGCGAAGGCCATGAAGACGAAGTACAAGCTGGAGAAGAAGAAGAGGGGCTACGCCACCTCTAGCATCAAGGACAAAGTGGTACACGTAACAACCCAAAACCTGGTCAACAAAGTTATGCGGAAGTGCCACACCGACGAGGTACTGGTGCCAGTGGTCACACTGGCCGAGTAGTGCGCAGAGGGGGTCCAGTTTAACTAGTTTGAATTCCTCTCTGCATAATTTTTGAAAAATTTTTGCAAAGCCCAGGAGCAGGGTAAAACATTCCAATATGTGTGGTTTCCGCTATCCATACTGATTGTAGCAGGGGAACTGTTGAAGGAAATTTAATTCCCCAACATTGATAGAGAAATATTGAAGGTCACAAAGTACTCTTTGCTCTAGGCCACGAAGGATGTGGAAAGGATATGCAACAACAAGATCTTCTAGGTGCTCATGGAGATGAACAGCCAGATGTGGATCAACTGGAAGTTGCGCTTGTCACCCACCGTGTATAATAGTCTACAAAGTTTTGCAAACTTTAAGGCTGATATGCACAACATCTTTATCAGGGCGTACAAGGATTTGGTGAAGCAGTGGTCGAAGTTAACTTTTGTAGCCACTGATGATGCCATTTTCCCTGTCTTGGAGGCATGGCCCCGAGAATGGCGTGCACCAGTTCTTTCCAAACTTGAGAAGGTAGCAACGTAGAAGAAGAAGTACAATGCCAAACTGCACATCACACAATTGGATGGAAAAAGGTAGAAGGAAATAGTAGCAGCTGGGGTATGGGTAGTGCAAGAAGTGGCACAGAAAGCCGTTGAGCAAAAAAAGGTCACAGAAGCAAAAGCAGCATCATAGGTAGCAGAGGAAGCAACTGTGAAAGTGGATGAGGGCCAAGCAATGTCCTTGTAGGGGTAGGAGGCAGAGGAAGCAAACACATTAGAAGTGAGAGCGGACCTAGGTGCTACGTCCACATAGTTGAATAACCCACACATAGTAAAGCGAGTAGGACTAAGGAAGAAGGTTAAGGCCTCGAAATTGACCATTGACCTGATCACCTTAACCGAAGGTGATCTCCATGACATTGGTCAGATGGTTCATGATGTCACGAATTAGTCCCTTCACGATTTTATGCAAGATCACCAGACTGTGTTGGGGTCCCTCAGAGTGCATCTACAAGAGTTACAGGTGAATCCCCCTCAGGTGGGTACCCTTTCCACCCACCTCGCAGTAGGATCCTTGGCAGCAGAGTAGATGTTGCGCGCATGGATAGCAAACACAATAGTGTTGCTGAAAGGGGCCTTCGTAACAGCGAATGAGGCCGATATATTTTCGGTGAGCATGATGGAAGGCCTTGACCTAAATCTAGCTACCCTGCCGCATGAGACATTGTATCTACTACAGGATGGGATAATGGCCAAGCTGTGCGCTAAGTGATGAGCCTCATAAATGGGTAATTATATGGGCTCATTTTACCTCCTAACCTAGTCAAACCAGCCATTCTCTTAGCGTATTACATGGTTTTCTAATTATATTTATATAGAGTGAGTTGAGTTAGTTATTGTGCCGTGTGGTCTAACATGTATTTAATGCAGATTATTGATGAGTTTCGAAGTCAAAGTCAAGGATCCAATGGACAAATGGTAGAAGTAACTCGAAGTGGACAATGGATAGCACTTATAGGAGGGAATCCCACTCATTTATTACTCCTCACTTCAAATTCCCCTTCATTCAGCTCAGAGTACAAGTAGCCGAATCATACACAAGAAGGCAGCCAAGTAAATGGAGGATGATTGATGATTATCTCAATTTTTGGGAGCCAATCCTCCCTGATTTTAAGGAAGTTATTGGTAGCTTCATTTGTATAAGTAGAGAGGCCTAGAGCCTCACTAGGGTTAGATTTTTGTTGGATTTTTTCTTATGTAAACTTTGCTCAACTTCGAACTTATTATTTCGTGACAGCTTCATGTAATCTTGCTATTGTTTTGGAAATAAAGATGGAATTTTTTTTGAGTTAACATTGAGTTACCTCAGAGGGTTGAAGCTCTTGGGTTAGGGCCCAATCCAAGTAGCCAAGCTCCTCTTTACTTGTATTTGTATGTTTATTTCAGTTTGTAGATTAGGTTGGTGTTAGATGTATTTCTTTTATGGTTAAGAATAGGTTGCTTTTGATGATTCAATAGTTTGCTTCCATTTGTGCTCTCTATAGTAGGTTAAGAATTAATAAAAAGAAGATTCAAAAAGCTAGCAATAGTGCCTTGGCCTCTCCTCCTCCCTTCAGGACCATGATTTGAGGCAAAGACCCTCTTGGTGCCCCACGAACACAGATTTTCGTCATTCATAGGACTTCTAGTGTTTGGAGCTTTTTAGTAGATTAATAGCCTAGTTCTGTTTTGCTTCAGATCTTCTTCATCATGCTTACTTATTTATTTGTAGTAGTATTCTTTCATGCTTTCCTTTCTTGTAGCACTTCTGAGCATTTCCTTTCATAGATCATAGTTTGGACTACTTTGATGTAAAACTCTATTTTTCTAGATGCACTTATTTCATTACTTGCTTAATATTATTAGTTGGTTGTCAGCTCCTTTGTAGTAGACCTCTTCTTGCAGTAGGCCAGCTTATTAGTCATCCCATCCTCCACCTGATCCATGCCCTACAGGTCGCCCAAGTCTCACATTAATTCTACCTTAGTTTTCTACATTTTCCATAGAACTTCTTCCTCTCTCCTTGAGCAAACCCAATCATATGTCTCTCTCCTCGTGATTCTTGGTAGACCCTAGGTGCCGTAACACCTCATTCAAACCTTCATCCACCTTTTCCACCCTCTCTCACACCCTCAAAATAGTGAAAAGTGCTCTCGGCCTCCTCCTGTAGGCCTCGTGTAGTTTCGTGTTTTCCTCCTGTAGATTTCCTGTGTCCTCCTGAAGATTTTCCTGTAGGCTTTCTTGTGAAGGCCAAGTGTGGGAAAAGCTTCGAGAAGGCCACCTGAGACCTCCTAGAACCCATCCACACCATCCTAAATCCTCTCAAGTCCAAAGACACCCTCCAAATCCACCTATTCATTGCCACATTCACACACAAAAAATTAAATGCATGTCGAATTGACATAAAAATACATAAAAATAAAAAAAGATATTTTTTGCTTATTTACTTCTAGAAATAGCTTGGTTAGATGTTGTTTACTTCCTTGAGTAGGTAATGGAATTCCTTTCATGGTTTTCATAGTGCTTTCTTCAAAAGCAGGATTAGTTGGTTAAATAGGGTTTGCTAGGGTTACTTTACATTTCAGTCTTTCTCCTTCCTCCAGTTAGAGTAGCATCTCTAGAGTAATGTTTCTCTCCTTTCATCACATATAGATCTTCTTCTAGAATCCATAGAATTTGGTTTGAGCTTCTAGTGATCTTGTGCAATCTGAACAAGTGACAACCTGCGGTAAGAACTACTACTTGTGCATACAACACCGACACTTCCAAGTATGTTACGAACTACCGAGTTGATAAGAGTAAAGTAGGCAGCCCAGGAGTTGTAGCATTATTGCTGCAATACTGGTGCTCACCACTTTTTGTTGTTTTTTTCAGGGAAGCGTCAGAGTATTCTGTGATTACTTCTTTCTTCTATTTTCTATTGCAACATTATGCTAATAGTTTATTTCAGCAAAAGTAGACTAGTCCTTTCTTTTTCTTTAGTTCTTCATTTCCTTGCTTTCCTTTTCGATTTTGCAAATTTCATTTAAGAAAAAGTAGAATAGTCCTTTCTTTTTCTTTAGTTCTACATTTCCTTTCTTTCCTTTCAATTCTGCAAATTCCATTTCAGCAAGAGTAGACTAGTCATTTCTTTTCCTTTAGTTCTACATTTCTTCGCTTTCCTTTTGAATTCTGCAAATTTCATTTTAGCAAGTCCATTTCAGTTAGTTGCTATTCGTTTTGTTCAATCAATCTCAATTTCTGCATGTACTTTCAATGTGGGGAAAAAGAAACAAAAACCAACCAAAAAGATTTCCTTTCATGCCACGTAGGAATAGAGATATCTTAGGAAAAATATTTACCCAACACCTCCACTGCTTCACACAGCTAACCTTTTCTCTTCTTTGGTGGCTGCAATAAAGAAGAAATCTTAGGTGAACAACAAGACATATTTGAAGAACCTATAGGGGAAGAAGAAGAAGAAAACATTCCTCTAGAGTCAATGGCTGAAAACAAAAATACTAGGGGCAGTACCTCTTCTTCCAATTCATCCATTAAAGGTGAAATTGGAAACATGTTGGAAGACATCAAGAGTGAGATGCTGCAGATTCTTTCCATGCAAATGGATACCTTACATATCAAAAGAAAACAAGAGGAAGCAGAGACAGATTTGGCCATTTTTTTCCCTAGATGCACCAGGAGGCATCCTAGGAATGAGTGCGCATTGAACTCTATAGGGGTTTGTTTAGTTTGTGAAGAAGATCATTCTACAGATAAGTTCCCTTCCGTGCCTGGACTTAAAGTTGTATACCAGGGGGCCGGAGGAGTCACTGAACAGATCTATTACACAAACCAAAGGAGGTTGCATGGACCTCGAGCATACCAGTAAGGGACGCAAGGGACATCTCAGGCATACTACAACCGCTACTCATCCTTCCTGGTCCATGCCTCCTCCTTGGCCCTTCACATCTCAATATCATGCCCAACCAACACCCATTCATTTCAATCCTATGCTCAACTGCAACATTAGTGGAATGCATCTCATCAGGGGTGGAGGCCCCAATACAACTCTCTTCTCGCTCTTCTGCCTCCACCACCTACCCAACCACAACCCTATCCACATCCATCTCAAATATACACTCCCACTCAACTACATATACCACCATTTCCAAACCCACACATTGAAGTAGCTCAACCCATTTACAATGCTGAGGTATAACACTTCCAAACAACTCCTCTTGAGCTCAATGGTATTCACCATAGCTCAGGAAGAGTATTGTAAAAAAGAGATTATATTGATATCATTGAAGGACCACATCTAGATAAGAAGATTCAAAATAGAAGATCAAAAAACCATGGGCTGCACTTGATGATGTGAAGACATCAAAATCAGAGATCGAGAGATCTCCCTCATGGTTACCATCAAATCCTCCATGTATTCAAGAGAAAAATTAGCAACAAGAGGAAGATGTGAAGGTCATGGTAGAAGAAGACATGAAGAATGATCTAGATCAGCAAAAGGACCAAGGACATCACAACTATATTGAAACATGGTTCCAGACAGTCACTAAGTTGCAACATCACTCTCTTCCTCAACTATGTTTGATCCTTCCAAAGTCAAATCATTTGGTCTCTGAAATCCAAGTTGATCTGGAATTTATCCAGGAAAAAGAATGAAAGGTATTACAGACTCATGTGCATGGATTTCCCTATGTTACTTATGCAACAGATCAATAAGATTACTAGAATACATAAACACTGAGGCAATCAGGGAAAACATAATAGTTAAACATGTAAACAAAACAAGTTTAATAAGGAATTCACCCAATGCTCCTGGGCCATGTCTCCCGGTCAGCCTTTCAGTGGTGGCCTCTCTATTATGTTTTGAAGTAGTGTTTTTACAACAGTGAGCTCGATTTGAGACTCACTAAATAGAATGGATTCAGTAGGAATGGAGTGCATAGACTCTCCTTACTGAAACTTGACCTCTGAGGGACACAGTAGTATGACAGGCCCATGCCAAGGAGTTTCTTGAACCTATCAAGCATTCAATGGTGTACACAGACTCTCTCTAACTCTCTCTGGCTCTATCTAGCTCAATGTTTCCTTCAGGTTAGCTCAGCTCCTACTCTCTATTTTTTTATATTAGCTTCTACACCTCTTTGCTTTCTACCTCTATGTTCTTGCCCTCTCTGCTTCTGTCAGGTCTCAACTTTTAAGTAGTCTGTTCTTTGACTGCTCATTTCAGCTTCCCGACCTTTTGGTTTCCCTTCCTCTTTCTGTTCATATTCCTCTTCTCTATGTCATCATCACTGGGTAACATCTCGCAGGGAGGTGGCCACCTGTTTATTAATGAACCCGGTGTCATATTCCCTAAATCATATTCGAATGGCCATTAAATATATTTTCTTCAAGATCACCTATGAACATGAATCATTTTCCAACTCATCATCCACGTTGGACTTCAAATCCCCTGTTGTCTTGCTTTCTGACCTATCAAATCTGGTCAGTCATCGGGACATATATCCGCCATTGATTTGGACCCCCCAGATCCTACGATCATCCTTCATATTGGGCGGACAAGCCGCACGACGTTTACTATCTGATGTGGGCGATTTTCTCTGTCATTTGCCGAACGCATGTCACTTGAAGTGTGGCATCGGGTGGGACTCAGTCAAAACTACTTACCGCCTTGAGGCCTTCTGATATCCTGTCGGTTTGTGGAATCCCGCACTACAAAACCAAAACAATTACTTTCCCATTTTTCATAGCGATTTCGGGTCCAGGCACTTTAGGGCTTTCCTCCACTAAGGAGGATGCCCTATGATACACGATTAAATCACATATTAGAATCCACCTCTGTTTCTCGAATTAGCCTCTGGTTTCACTAGTTTTGTGCCATTGCGCTTTACCATGGGCCAAGGGTCTGTGTGCTTGACCGAGAGTCATCCTTTCTCTACTCTGGCCACAACTACAATTGTTATGAGGATTCCTTCTTATAGCTTCGATCTTTTATAGGACTTGAATCTTTTAGCATAATTTGAAACAATCATGAAAACTTAGAGAGTTTCTAGGATCCAATTCAGATCACGACCTTCCCACTGAAAAAGATTTTGGACCACCAAAAGCTGAATTTATTTCAAGAATTAATCAAGTGAGGATATTGCTTCCTCGCTTGCTCAATTTCTATACATTTCCCACTGCTTGGCTTTGAACCTTTGAGTCAAATCCAGAGGTACTCAACATTTCCTCTGCGTGTAGTTCTTACCTTCCTGTCCAGAACTGTATCTTCTTGCAACTCATTAAGATATTCAGGTAACATATCATCAATCGAAGGCAAGTGACTCTGCTCTTTGGGATCTTCAACTAATGAAGGTTCAAATAGTCTCAAGTTGTTTGCATTAGCAACTGAGTAGATGTGCATGTAAGCTGGTAGATCAAGGTGAAAAGCATTCTCACCAATTTTCTCAAGTATCTTGAAAGGTCCATGCCTTATTAGCTTCCACTTCTTACCTTCACCTTGAATTCTGTCTTTGCTGATATACAACTAGATTTGATCACCAACTTGGAAACTATGCTCCATCCAATGCTTGTCATGCCTTGCCTTGTACTTGGCTTGGCTCTTTTCTAGTTGTTCCTGTACTGCCTGGTGAATCTCTTGGATTTTTCAATGAACTTGGTTGCCTTGTCCACATCATTGTGTCCATCAACTACTATGTCTTTACCAAAGACAAAATCCAAGGGAGACCTTGGTGTGAAACCAAAATAGGTCTCAAAAAGAGATCTCTGTGTAGAAGAATGTTTAGCTCGGTTGTAAGCATGTTGCACATAATGTAAATGTTCATCCCAAATTTTGGGATGCTTACTGCAATAGCCTCTGAGAAACTGGATCATTGTCTTGTTGACCACTTTTGTTTGACCATCTGTTTGTAGATGAAAAGTTGTGCTTTTCTTCAGCCCGGTGTCCATCAACTCCCACAAACTTGACCAAAATTTCCCAACAAATCAGGTATTTCGATCAGATATTATGGAAGTGGGTAATCCAAAATGAACCCATACATGCTGGAAGAACAACTTTGCAGTTTGTTTAGCTATAATATGTTTTTTACAAGGTATTAAAATACACATTTTGCTAAACCTATCCACAACAACATAGCAATAGTCTTGACCTTTCCTAGATTTAGGCATTCCTTCAACAAAGTCGATGGAAACACTTTCCCAAGGATGAGAAGGAACTGTTAGTGGAGTGTATAGGCCTAGTTTTCTATTGTTGGTCTTGCTTTTTGCACACATGGTACACCCTCTTACATATCTAGAAACTGTCTCATTCATTTTTGGCCAATAACAAAATCTTTGCAACTGTTTCACTTACACCAAAGTGACCTGATATTAGAGAAGTGTGTGCTTCTCAAATTATCTCTACTCTTTCAGTTTGTGGAATGCATAGCTTCCGAAAATGATACAAGCGTTGTTCCTTGACATGATAATCCAATTCTTCTACTCGTTTGCCTTGACTTAAAGTTGCATATACATCTTTAAAATCTATATCTTGAGCATATTGTTCAATGTAGCTCTCATGCAATACTGAATTATGCTTAAGTATAGTAGATACATTTATAATTGGTCTGGACAACATATCTGCAACTTTATTGTGTATGCCCTTTTATATCTGATCACTAAATGAAAAAGTTGTAGAAAAACCATCCATCTATAGTGTCTTGATTGTTGCAACTTAGTTTGGGAGTGTAGATATTGAAGTGGTTAATGATTAGTATGTATAACTGTCTCTTTGCCCATTAAGTAATGTTTCCACTTTTTCACACTCTGTACTAATGGATACAATTCTTTATCATATGTGGGATAGTTAACTACTGCAAAATTAAATGTCTCAGAATGATAACATATGGGTTTGTCGTGTTGCATCAACACTACTCCCATGGCATAGTCACTAGCACCTGTTTCAATCTCAAATGGTCTTTGAAGATCAAGCAATGCTAGAACTAGTGTTGTACTAATATTTTCTTTCAAGGTGTCAAAGGCTTTCTACTGTCCCCACTGAAACACCTTGTTCAATCTTGTTAAAGCATGTAAGGGATCTGCAATTAAGGAAAAGTTAGAAATAAGCTTTCTCTAATATTGTGTTGCTTCTAAGAAGCTTCCAACTTCTATAGTAGATTTGGATTTAGGCCAATTTACAATGACTGCAACCTTAGAGGGATCTATCTTCAATTCACCACCCCTACTATATGTCCCAAATAATTCGAAGATGTTTTGCCAAATTCACATTTTGAGAGTTTAACATAAAGTTTTTCTCTTTTAAAAACATCTAAAGTCTGCTTAACATGCTTCAAATGTTCTTCCCACATTTTGCTAACTATAAGAATGTCATATAGATATACAATAACAAAATCATCAAGAAAAGGTCTGAGCACATCATTCATTACTCTCATGAAAGTAGCAGGAGATTTATTTAAGCCAAAAGGCATAATCAGCCACTCATACAATCCCTGCTTTGTTTTGACAACAGTCTTCCATGCATCTTGCTCTGTGACTCTGACCTGATGATAGCCACTATGCAAGTCTAACTTGGAAAAATAAATAGCTTCTTTCAACTGATCTAATAGATCCTTTATGCGAGGAAGGCGATAATGATTTTTTATCATTATCTTATTCAGTGCTCGGTAATCAATTCACATTCTCCACGAGCCATCGTTCTTTTTCACCAAAACAATTGGAGAGCCATATGGTGATGTGTGAGGTCTGATGAACCCCTTCTCGAGCAGATCCTATTCCTGCTTCTTGATTTCTACATCCTCTAAAGCGGACAACTTGTACATTCCAATGTTAAGCAATGGAGCATCTTGCTGCAAATTAATACCATGCACTATTTCCTTTTTGGATGGTAGAACTTTAGGTTATTGAAACAATACATCATATTCTGAAACAACTTTTTCTAAATCAGCTTGCTGTTTAGCATCACAGCCCTCAAATACATTGGTTTCATCAGGTTTCTTTTCCTTTACAACCATCAGTAAAAAATGTTTGCATGAATTTACAATTCGTTTCATTTTCCCTGAGTTTATGAGAGTATAATTATTCTTGAGCTTATGAGCTCTAACAATATATTCAATTCCATATTTAAGGAGTAGATACTTGTTCTTAGCTCTATAGAAAGTAGCTTTTCTATCATACAAGTAAGGCCTTCCTAAAACAATTCCATATATATCTAAAGCAACTATATCTAACTCAACCTCATCTACAAATGCTGACCCAAAAGAAAACTTAAGTTTACATTGTCTATTCACTTATAGCTTTGCTTTATCACATAGGCAACCTAATCGATATGCTTTCTTGTGAGGTGTGGTTAGTAATCCCAACTTCTTTACAATTGCTTCATAAATTAAATTTACTTGTGAGCCACTATCAAACAAAGTATAAATCTTTTGATGATTGGAAATAACTAGAATATGAAAAAACTCACATCTTTTTCTCTCATTTTCTTCATTATCAATAGATTGTGCAGAATTACTAGTAGATGGTTTAGAATTTTTACCTTTTATACCTATCGTTGTGATTGTTGCTTCATCTCCTGAGTTTGACCCCAAATCCTTTTGAATAGCTGCCACACTCTTCTTCTTCTCGCCCTCGAACTTCTTAGGTTTCAACTCCGGGTGCAAAATCCAATAGTGTTCATCATCATGCCCATCCTTCTTACAGTGAGTGCATGAGGACTTGCTCTTCTGTACAGTGTTTGTCTTCCTCTCTTTCCATTTTTGTTTTATTTTCTCCTTATTTTTGCTTGCAGTGGGTTGGGATGATCCCCCAACTTTTCGGTTCCCATTCTTACCTCTAGCTTCTAGAGGCATAGCCTGAACGGATACCTCATCTATGCTAGTGGGATTAAACATGAGGATAGTGTGCCTCATGTAGATATGTAGACCACCTATATAATTCAACAAAGTCTCAAGTGAGTCTAAAGAAATTCCTAGAATCAAAGCTCTTTTCCTAAATTCTTGGGTGTAGCCTTGTACACTTTTCCCTTTTAGTTGTCCAAGAGTTTGCCAATGCATCATGGCTTGCTGCATGTAGGCTAGTGAATATAATTGATTTTTAATTGCAAAAACAAATTCACTCCAGAAAGAAAGAATCTTACCATGTTTCTTCATGTCAGCGCGTGTCCTGCCTTCCCGCCATATCAAGGCGGTGCCTCCAAGGCGTAGGCTAGCCAGCTAAATCTTACTCTTGTTTGAGTCAATTCTCTACACTCTGCAATACACATCAATCTGTCTAATACAATTATCCAGCTTCTCTGCATTCAACTCTCCATCATATATCGATAAATCAAATTTAACATATCATTTAATCAAATATGTCTTCTTTTCATTTTCAAGGCTATTAGGAGGCGTGAGAAATTTTTCTTCTTTCCCTTTGCCTTTAGAGTGGTCATGGAGGAGAGATTATTCTACTCCTTTGACTTGTTTTGAGCTTGATGAATCATCATCTCTATGTTTCTTAAATTCCCTATACATTTCCTCCGCCATGGATCTTAGGGCCATAAAACTATCCATGAACTAGGGATCTGACTCCAAGGGATTTTCTTTTGACATTTTCCTCCTAGGATAAACTCTTCCAATTTCTGGGTTAGTTTCAGCCAATTCTCCTTCTCCTAATTTAAGTTTGAATTATTTAGCATTCAACAACAAAATCCAGCACAAGCTTGTCTAACCTTAGTAAACTAGGGCTCTGATACCACTTGATCTGCAATTTATCCAGGAAAAAGAATGAAAGGTATTACAGACTCATGTGCATGGATGTGCTTGTGTTAGTTATGCAACGGATCGATAAGATTGATAGAATACATAGACACTAAGGAAATCAGGGAAAACATAACAATCAAACATGTAAACAAAACAAGTTTAATAAGGAGTTCACCCAATTCTCCTGGGCTACGTCTCCTGGTCCAGCCTTTCAGTGGTGGCCTCTCTATTATGTTTTGAAGCAGAGTTTTTACAACAGTGAGCTTGATTTGAGACTCACTAAATAGAATGGAGTCAGTAGGAGTAGAGTGCACAGGCTCTCCTTACTGAAACTCGACCTCTGAGGTTCACAATAGTATGATAGGCCTATGTCGAGGAGTTGCTTGAACCTCTCAAGCCTTCAATGGAGTACACAAGCTCTCTCTAACTCTCTCTGGCTCTATCTAGCTTGATGCTGCCTTCAGGTTAGCTCAGCTCCTACTCTCTGTTTTTTGCTATTAGCTTTTGCGTCTCTTCACTTTTTGCCTCTATATTCTTGCCCCCGCTGCTTCTGTCAAGTCCCGAATTTAAAGCCAGTTTGTTCTTTAACTGCTCGTTTCAGCTTTCCAACCTTCTAGTTTCCCTTCCTCTGTCCATTCGAATTCCTCTGCTCTACGTCATCATCACTGGGTAATGCCTCATAGGGAGGTGGCCACCTATTTGCTAATGAATTGGGTGTCAGATTCCCTAAATCATATTCAAATTGTCGTTAAATTTGTTTGCTTCAAGATCACCCGTGAAAATGATTTTTTTTCCAAGTCATCATCCACGTCGGACTTCAAATCCCCTGTCATCTTGCTTTTTGACCTGTCAAATTCGGTCAGTCATCGAGACATATCTCTACTGCCAATCTAGACCCCCTAGATCCTATGGTCGTCCTTCATGTTAGAATATAAGTCGCACGATGTTCACCTGTCCGATGCAGGCGGTTTTCTCTCTCATCCACCGGACATGTGTCGCTTGATGTGTGGCATCGAGCGGGGCTCAGTTAAACCTGCTTACTGCCTTGAGGCCTTCTGATATCCTACCAATCTATGGAATCCCTTGCTATGGAACTGAAACAGTTACTTTTCCATTTTTCATAGTGATTTCGGGTCCGGGCACTTTGGGGCTTTGCTTCACTGAGGGGGACACCCTGCATTACGTGATTAGCATAAATCAAACCCATTCAAGTATAAAATACATCAAATACATCAATTCAACATTCATTTCCAATCCTACACTCTCAAAGTATCCTCAACAAAAGGGAATTTTTTATTTTTAAATGAAATTGTGCAAAACGGGGGCAAACAACACGTTTTCAACTTGTGCTGCGCATTTTCTTTAAAATGTTACACATTTTCCTAAGGGCTTTGCATGCTTGTTAATAGTGTCGCATGTTTGACCAGATTGTTGCGCTTTTTCCAAAAAACGTCCAGAGATTTCCAAAAGAGCAATACATCATCTCCAAGCTTCAAATGTGTCACCAAAATGCTCCAGCAAACAAGTAGGTTGAAGTCATATCACTGCTCTCCTCCACAGTTGAATTATATGGTGTTTCATTGTCTTTTGATGTCCTAATAAATTCAAAACCCTAATAACATAATCCCGTTCCTAAATTTCATTTTTTAGCATCCCACTACCATTCCTATATTTCAAAACTATCCCTTGTTACCTCCTTCATATCAGACATCCCCATTTTCATATCCTTAATTTCCTGACAGTAGAGGAGGCTATCTAAGAGAGGAAGGAGAATCATTAGACATGATCCAACCGATACCATATAAATCATGGCATCTCACATCATTGCTACATGCTTTAAGCATGTGGGTTGTTTTTAGTTCTGTGAGAAAGTACAAAGGATCCAACATTATCTTGTGCTGACTAGATTATTCATCACCAACCTCCATGACAACCAGGTAACCCTTGCTAGCATCACCTTCACTATATCTCCTACTATCATATCATCTGCCTCTGGGATCCCAAATGTTGGGCAAAAATGGTTTAAACAAGGAGAATTGGATCATTTCTATTATGATCCATATCTTAAAACAAGATACAATAATGAGAGAAGGAGGATTGTTTCTTTCTCTTACCTCCTAGACAGATATGCTCCCATGATGAAAATCATAATGAAGTACTTCACTTGTGAGGGTAGGGTTTCTAGCCTTTATTCCTGTCATATCCGGCTACTCATGCATTTCACAAGAGTGTAAATGCTTAATATACCCTACTATCTTTACAGGAGCATTCACAAGATGTCATTCATTATCCAAAAGAAAGATTATGATAATAAAATGAAAAGTATCTTTCACCACTTACTCATCAAGATGATAGTCCTCCATTACATTGATCAACTTAAAATTGCATGGGACACCTTTATAACCAATGAGATTTTCACTGTCCCACCTATTCATCATGGCTAAGAAGCACCTTCATCATCTCATCCTTCCACATCCATTCCTCCACCTCAAACTACAGTTCATACATCATCACCAAATTAGTCTCCTTCACCCACCTCACCACCATCATCTCCATTTCACACTGAGATTGGGTCACCTAGCAGGGGTGAAATTAGCAAGCCTAAGAGGGCTGATTTGGGCATAATGGCACATACTTATCAGAGAGGCCATAGGCAGTTTTTTCCCCACATATTGTGGGAGGGGCCTTGCCTTCTTCATTAGCAAGGCAGGTACAAAAGGGCAAGGAGAAGATGAGAGAGACAAAGATCCAGTAGCAGGAGGAAGACCTCCATGAAACAAAGCATGACGACAGTGAAAGCAAAAAAAATTTCATCAAATAAAAGGATGTACTCATAGGGGAGCTCCATGTCAACTTGCAAAGGGAAAAATATATCATTTTGTATTATAAGTAGGAAAATGAGTAGTTTGAGACCAAACAAGAGCTCATGGAGATTCAACTCAATAAGGCAAAGAGGTAGGATAAAAAGACTAATATTTTACTTGATGAAGCATATGGAGAATATGGTGATAAACTTGATCAACACGTGCCAAGAAAAAGGCCACGGAATAGACGCCTTAAAAGAGGATTGAAGTTAGAGGAACAGAAAGAGGTTGAACTAGCTAATCAGCTCACCCTAAATGAACAGTTTTCCAAAATGATGAATGAGAACCGGGAGTATTGGCTCGAGAGGGTGAACAATCATCTTGAGAAACTCCTAGTCAAGGCCAAAAGGGATAATGAAATTCACAAGAAGATGGCTAAAAATTATGCCAGTACAGAGAAAGGATTTCTAGGGAAAAACTCAAAGCTTCAAAGGAGAAGATTGAATCCTTGACCAAGCAAGAGGAGAAAAGGAGACTAGACATTCTTGTAGAGAAATCACTCCGTGCCTCAAACACATTATCAACCATCATCCCACCAATTTTGAAAAATTTTGAGAAAAATTTGCAAGTTGTTATTTTTTTTTGTGTTTTTTGAGGCATTTTTAGCACAATAAAAAGGCCAAACACGCAACACCTAGGGTGTTGTTCTCTTTTTTGGGGAATCTAATGAGAAAAAGATCAACATAATTGGATTCAAAGTGATGAGGACATGCACCCTGCGCATCTTCTAGGAATTTGGAGAAAAATGGGTTAGTCAAAAAGGTCAAAAAGGTCAAAAACCACCAAAAAACCATGTTTATCCCACATTTCTGGCTTGGGCATTGCATGTTTACCACTCTTGGGAGATTCAGTTTTTGACATGACAAATGAGCTCCAATTTGAAAACTGAAGAAATTTCTAGAAAGTAAACTTGAAGGGCTTTCAAACAAGCCATCTTGGAACAAGCTTGGACATCAGGAAGGCACCCAAAAGTAGTCCTGAACTTGGAAGGCGCGTTTGACAAAGAGAGGATGCATTTGATAGTCTTCTCCAATTTTCTAAGTTTCTCTCTTGTTTTGATTTCCACCTTGGAAAATGATGATTTTACCTATATAAATGATCAAATTGGATGTAATTATCATGTTTTTACTATTTCCTAGGGTAAATGCATTAGGTAAATCAAGCAGATGAGATATAATGAATTAGTTCACTTAAGATAGGAATGAGTCACTTGGACCATCCTACAATTTAGCTACTAGTTCATATTTTTGTGCAATATCTTCCTCACCTCATGGATTCAACCCCTGAGGATGAGGAGAAATGGTTTTCATGTCTATTTAATCCCTTTCTTCACCATAGACAATGGTTGGACTTCATTGGATATTGCATTAGCGTTTCAAACTTTGGCATGGAATATATTGGATGAGTTGTAGTTATTTTGGTGCGATTCTTGTGGCATGGTATTTTGATATTGTTTCCTCTTCAGTTACATATGTATTAATGTTTTGTACATTTCATTATCCATTTCACTTTAAATATGTTTGATTTTCAAGGTGTGATAAGCATAATTCATCTTCAATGCTTTGTTTTGGGAAAATCACCATAAATTGTTTTATTTCTTCAGTTTCATGGTTTTCATGCTCTTTCTAGCACCTCACTAATCTAAACCATTTCATCACCATACTACAATGTTAAAGTAACTTGCCTACCTTTCCCCATTATATGTCGACAATTCTGATTCTCTTTTTCCCTGACCTAGTTCACTCTCTGACCTAATTCACTCATCCAGTGACTACCCCAATCAAATCAAATCAAAAAAACCCTGAACTACTATATTTAGCCTAAAACCCTAATCTATCCAGCCCTCTTGGTTGTGATTGCTTAGAGAGCGCCCTCTCCAGCTTGGTAGGGCTAGATACCAAGTCAAAAGGTTGGTCTATGGTTACCTTAGTTGGACTCTTCCTCAGCCTTGGAGATCAGGAGGAGTGATAGCATACTGGCGCCGTTGTCGGGGATGAAAGGTTAATTTTCCATGGGTTTACAACTAGTTTACATTGGATTGTGGTCCTCTAGATGATGGAAATAAACTTCATAAAGTAGGATTTAGTAACTGTAGTGTCAAGATCGTAGAGCTGGCCTCGAGGACATAACGAGACAAATTCTGCATCCTAATCCAGTTGATTCAGTTGAAGGCAATGAGAGCTTGTTCAAAAAGTGAAGAAGGTTACTAATCACAAGTTTGATCAAACTTCATTCCATTGGTAAGCTCTCAATCATTACCAATTTTAGATTTTGCTATTGAAGAATTTCCTTTGAAAATAATCTTTGTTCAGCTCAAAGTCTTATGTATTTTACCTGATATAGTTTGTTACCCTGTTAAGATACTGGCTCTAAAAAGATATACCAAGTCAAACCCTGACCCAAATCCTCCTTCCTGGTTGATAATCATGAAAGATTGTTTAGAAAGCCTAAAGTCCCTTTCCCCAAGAATGAAACCACAAAATTGGAAAGGACCACTTCCTTGCCAAATCAAATACATAGTATTGAGGATATACCTTTCGACATTAAATTTGAGTTATCCCTACTCCATTCAAAGTCTGACTCTTGTGTTACCGAAGAAGATTTTGATCCCATAAAGTTTGAATCATACCTTCCTGCCTCAAAGTCTTTGTTTAACCAACCTTCTACTGCTTCTCAGTCTTTAAAATTTGAGCATGAGGTTTGGTATAATTTTGAGAAACTTCAAAGACTAGGTGATCAAATAAAAATTACTGCTTAAAAGGCCTATATTCAATATCAGCTTGAGCTCTTATCTTCTACCATACCCTCTGCTACACCTCCAAAAGCATCCACATCGTCTCCACCATCTCCATCTCAACCAACAAAACCCATTATAGTTCCTATCCACCATTCTCTAAGAGTTATGGAAAGATTTTCACCCTTAGTGTTCTGTAAATAGTTGGCAGCTTTACCTCAGACCTATGGCCAGAGGATTCCTCTGTTTGATTGCAGCCTAAGAGTTACAATGTAATAAAATATTGATAAGATGGATAATTTCATTGACTTAGAAGAAGTCGATGATGATGATGCTAAAATGAGACTAATGGCTCAAAAAAAAATTGGAGACGTCAAAAAATGGTTTTGTGGTTTGGTATCAACCTCCATTGATACTCCTCAGGGGTTGAATGAGTTTTTCTTATCTAGGTGGTAGCAAAATAAGAATCCATTACATATCTTGGTGGAATAAGACACATTGAAGAGGAATCCTAATGAGACGGTTCAGAAATTACCTATAAGGTTCAATCAGATCTACAATTCCATTCCAGATAACATGAAACCTCCACCTAATTTGGAACTTCATCACTACCTGGATGCTTTTAATCTGGAGATGGCTTATCAATTGAGGGAAAGAGATCCCACAACTCTATAAGACGTGAAAAACAATGAGGTAAGTGTGGAAGCAAACTTGATGATTAAAAAGTCTCAATTGAAACATGAGAAACTGGAAAAGAGAGTAACGATCAAAGAAGAACCTTCTTCTTCCACCAATCTTAAGCTAGATGCACTAATTAGAATCATGGGAAGAATGGATGATCGGATGATAAATTTAGATAGACCTCAAGAGCCCTGAGTTAGAAATTCTAACTTCAGAAATCAGCAGCAATCTCGGTACAAGATAAAACAAAGAGAGCAGAAAGCTTCTGAAGCATCGACATCTCAGCAGCCAATTCGGACACTCTTGCAACAAAATTATTATTAAGGAGCGTTTGATGATGAAACAGACCCAATCATTTAGGAAAATCACTTCTTTAGGGAAGATCACCATCCCATTTTCTTGACTGAAGCTGAGAAGTATGTCGAGAAAGTGGAGGATTCTAAAGATGAGGATTACATATTGGCAAGTGACAATGCATTGGAGACCCAAACCAATTATTATCAAAGAGGATATTTGAACGCACTCAGTTCTCAGCATAAGTAATATTCTTTAAGGAATAGGGATGTCCCAATCACTCCTATTCAAAAAAGGACATCACAGCAGAAAGATACCCAACAAAAATCAAATCCTCAATGTAGTCAAAGAAAAGGTAAAGAGCTAGCAGTAGCCAATCAAAGCAGAACAAAATAGAAATCTACAAGCAGTCCAAACAAGGATCATGACAGTCAAAATAAGGATCAAATACCAAGAGATCTATCCGAGAAGAGACACAATGTCCAAATGGAGGTAGATCAATCTAGTTCTTTCAATTTAGAATATGAAATTTCAAAGTTGAAAGTGTCAACCCCTCTTGCTGAACTAGTCAAAAATAGCCATTACAAGTCTGATATAGTTAAAATTCTCAAAATTGATCCTATGTTTGACATGGTTAATATTGAAGATGACCAACCTGAATTTATTTTTGTTCCATACATAGATGGTCAGTCAAGAGATAGTGATATTCCTCCATTTTATCTCAATTTAAGAATCCACCAATTCATTCTTCACAACTCCATGCTTGACTCCGAAGCCTCTCATAATTTAATGACAAAAGCCATCATGGAAATGTTGGGTCTAGATATAACTCCTTAGCACCATGACTTGTATTATTTTGACTCCGGTAAGGTTCATTGTCTTGGCCTAATCAAAGATTTGGTAGTATCCTTCGATCAAATCCCTATAAATAATGTTTTAATGGATGTTGTGGTAGATGATATACCACCACGATTTGGCATGTTATTGTCAACAACTTGGGGAGTGAAATTGAGAGGCACACTACAGTTAGACTTCTCCTATACTACCATCCCAGTTTTTGAGCAATTGAGAAAGTTGTACCGAGAAACAAAAATGAAGTTCATGATAAATATCAAGGATAAGCTTAACAACCATCCTATACATGTTGTACATATAGATTTAGAGTCTATTATTTTATATAATGATAGTGGATTGAATGATGTAGATAGTCATGTTATGGAAATTAAAGATGTACCATGGGTCTTCAATTGTATAAGGATAGTTTCAAATCATGAGAAATAAAGTCTGCCAAGTTCATCAGAACCATCACCGAAAAAAGGAAAAAAAAAAAGGTCCAGAAAAGCCATCAGAGAAGGTAATAGAAAATTCAGAACAATCGAAAGATAAAGTTTAGAAAATTGACCCAAAACAAAAGAAAAATATACAGCCCTTAGAAGAGGAAAATGGCCTTTGGACCATGGACTTTGATGGTGCTCTTGGGAAATATGGAGCAGGTATTGGCATTTGGATTCAAAGTCCACATCATCATCAACAAGGTAATCCCCTTTAGCATGTTAGATTGTGATCATACAAGTTGGCTTTTTATCGCACTAGCAATGAGGCGGAGTATGAAGCACTTATCACATGTTTGAAGATCTTGAAGAGGTTTGGTGAATGGAGAATTTCCATGTATGGTGATTCAAAACATGTAATCAAGGAAGTTAAAGGTGAATATCAAGCTCACCATCCAAGAATGAAACAATATAGAAATGTGGTTTTAAATATTCTTAAGATGTTTATTGAATATGCTCTCTTAGTTGTACCAAGTAGAATCTTATGGTAGATTTAGCTACAGCCGCAAGTAATTTAAAAATCCCCATCTTTTCAAAAACAAGTTTCAAATTCATGTGAAGCATCATCCCTATGTTATTGACAACTTGCGATATTGGCAAGTATTATGGGATGAAAAACAGGTGAATAACTTTCTTTAGAGTGAAGGACAATTTCAAAATTGTTTCATGGATGAAGTTTACAACAAGGATGATCAAATCATTGAAGCAGTCCAAGTTGATATATTACAGCTGAAGGAAAATAATATTTCGAAAGGTATTGTAATTTTGAAAGACTTGTTTGATCAAGATGATGTAGCAAGGAAGCCTACATTGGTTCCTACAAAGAAAGGTGTCGGAGACGTGAACATCAAAAACAACAGAGGAAACAAAAATGATCAAGCTATCCAAAACATTTTCTATGAATAGAAAAACCTATTCAGGACAATGAGATTTGTATTTTGAAATCATTGCCCTGATGATGGACTCACTAAACTAGTCCAAAACGTTGGTTTCTATAACTGTTCATAGGTTTTTCCACAAAAAAAAATAAATTCTACGAACCTGTATGGACTCTCTCTTTAACAACATTCATTTATTGTCCGAATTTTCTGATGTTTTTGCTTGGGATTATGCAGATTTGAAGGAGTATGATAAGAAAATAATTCAGCATACCATCCCAATCAAGCCTGATCAAAAACCCTTCAAACAACAGCTAAGGAGGATCAAGCCAAGGTTGTTGTCATCCATAGAGAAATAAGTTAACATACTTTACAAGGCGGGAATCATTGTTCATATCAGATTTTCTGATTGGATAGTCAATCTAGTCCTGGCGAGAAAGAAGACTGGGGAGATTAGGATCTGTGTAGACTTCAGAAACTTGAACAAAGTGTCTCTGAAAGCTAATTAACGACTTCCAAAAATGGACCATATCCTTCAAAGAGTTTTGGGTGCTTCCCGACTGTCACTTTTGGATGGCTACTCCGGTTACAATCAAGTTTTAGTGCATGAAGATGATCAGGACAAGACAACATTCACCACAACTTGGGGCACATTCAAATATGAAACTATGCCATATGTTTTCTTGGTTGTATACTTAGATGATGTAACTGTGTTTTCACATTCAGATAATGAACATTTGCATCATTTAAGAGTCATTTTTCAAAAGTGTAGAAAGTTCTAGATCTTTCTCAATCCAAATAAAAGTCTATTAGCTATGGAGGAAGGTAAACTTCTCGACCACATCATTTCAAAAGATGGCATCCAGATTGATCCTTCACAAGTAGAAGCCATTCAGAAAATTGATTTCCCTCACAACAAAAGTGAAATCTAAGCATTTAATGGTAAGATGAATTTCTTACGCATATTTATTCCTAATTTAGTTGAACATCTTAGAGAAATGAGCAATATGTTGAAAAAGGATAATGAGGTGAAATGGTTTGAATATGCTTGCAAGTCCTTTAATGTGGTGAAGCTTGCCTTAATCACTACACCTGTTTTCATTAGTCCTGATTACATAGATGATTTTATTATATTTTCATTTGCTTCTAAGCATACCATGGTAGTAGTAATAATGTAGAAAAAGGGATAAAACCGAGTTCAATAGAATTTTTCAATCACAACATCAGGGATGCAGCCCTTAAATACAACATCATTGAGAAACAGGCTTTGGCTTTGGTAAAGGTGATCAAATATTTTAGAGTTTTTTTACATTCACATACTCTTGCTTATGTTCCTAATGCAGCAGTAAAAGAAGTCATCGTGCAAAATGACTCGGAAGGTAGAAGAGGTAGATGGATAGTAGCATTATTAGAATATGATATTGAGATCAATCCAACAGAGCTAATCAAGGGTCAAGGCTTAGCCAAACTCATGGCCGAGTCAAACCTTTATGCTGTAAACATCAACCTTATAGCATCATTATCTGACAATGAAGAAGAAGTGGATCTCATTCAGGTACTTGAAATTTTTCTATCATCCCCATGAAATGTGCTTCAGCATCTAAATCCCCCTCCAAGCATGTCTAAAGTGAAGAGCAGGTCACTGAAGTTGAAGGCTTCCAAATATTGTATCATGGAATGTGTATTTTATTGGAAAGATCCAAGAGTTGTGTTGCTGAACTGTTTGACCAAAGATGATTCCAAAAGAGTAATAAATGACTTCGACAAAGGAGATTGTGGGGCTCACTTGTACTCGAAGACCACAGCCAAAAAAGTACTAAGAGCAGGTTACTATTGGCCTACACTTTTTGCAGATATCTACAAGGCAGTGATGAGTTGTCACCAGTGTCAAGTTTTCCAAGGTAAAAGAAAGCTTCTTCCTTTGCCTCTACAACCAATATCATTTAATGCACATTTTCAGTAATGGGGCCTAGATTTCATAAGTGAGATTAATCCATCATCATCCGCACAATGTAGGTTTTAACCCCATATAGAAATTACATGCATACGAATTCTAAAACATAGAAAATAAACAATGTGAGAGCATGACACATAAAACACATATACACAAAGATTTGCCCCTGGATCCCAAAACGGGGACTACCAGCTTGATTTTTCATTATTTTCCTTTCAATGTTACAATACATATTTATACATGTTAAAGCATCCAATACCATGGACCGAAAACCATCACGTCCAAAAACATGGACCGGAAACCATGGCATCCAAAACCATGCGCAGAAACCATGCACAAAACCATAGGTAGGTCCGCCCAGCCTACTATAGGGTCCAAAAAAAAACATTTGGGGTGCTGCCTCGCCCTCCTCTAACCCCTCGGTTAACTATGTGGGATAGTCATGGAAAGAATAACACAGCCCAGCATTCTCCCACTTGTTGTTTTCTTTCCACAGGGGGTCACAAGAGAGCTTAGTCATTTATCCATCCCTGCAATGCCCATTGTTTCTCTACACCAAGAGAACTTCTCAAAGCTCACATATTTTGTCAATGCATCTGTAGTATTCTTCAAAGTGTCCACCTTTACCAGCAACACCTTTTTGCCTTCTATCATATCCCTCACAAAATGATATTGAACATCAATGTGCTTTGTCTTTGAATGGTAAGCAGGGTTATTTGCCAAGAAAATTGCACTTGGCTGTCACAGTCTATCCTTATAGCTCCCTATACTAACACCATACTTGAACACAATCTCTACAACCAAATTGCTTCCTTTCTTGTATGAGTGGCTGCCATGTATTCTGCCTCTGTAGTTGATAGTGTCACTACAGATTGTTTCTTACTCATCCAACTTACTGTACCTCTAAATAGGTTAAACACATACCCACTTGTAGATCTTCTATGATCCAGATCTCTAGCCCAGTCTGCATCAACAAAGCCATGGATATCCAAAACTCTGTCTAATCCTGGTCTTCCTTGATAGCACAAACCATAATCACTAGTGCCACGCAAATACCTAAAAACCCGCTTCACTGTTGTCTAATGCTCCTTCCTTGGTTTGGACATAAACCTGCTCAATACGCCCACTACATGTGCAATGTCTGGTCTAGTATAGACCATCGCATACATCAGGCTATCAACTACACTTGCATATGGAACACGGGACATATCCTCTTCCTCTTCTTGTGTCTTTGGACACTATTCAACAGATAACTTTACACCGACATGAATAGGAACCTTCACCGGTTTACTATCCTACATATTAAGCCTCTACAATATTGTCTCGACATACTTCCTCTGGTTTAACCAGAGCTTCCACTTTGCCCAATCTCTTTTAATTTCCATGCCCAAAATATAGTTTCCAGCACCAAGATCTTTCATGTCGAATTTGGAGGACAATTCGGTCTTCAAATCCTTGATAATTTCTTTGTCATTTCCAACCAACAACATATCATCCACATACAAGAGCAAATAAATAACATGGTCACCAATTAATTTAAAATACACATGGTGATCTGCTTTGATTCTGGTGAAGCCAAGTCCCCATATAAATGTATCAAATTTCTGATACCACATCCTTAGTGACTATTTCAACCCATACAAAGACTTCTTTAACATGCATAACAGTTATTTCTTACCCTTCACCACAAAGCCTTCAGGTTGCTTCATGTAGATTTCCTCCTCTATATCCCCATGAAGAAATGTTGTCTTCACATCCATCTATTCTACCTCAAATTCAAAAGCAGCAGCAATAGATAAAATTAAACTAATAGAAGTGACCTTGGCAACAGAAGAAAAAATATCACCAAAATCAATTCTTGACACCTAGGAATAACCTTTTTCTACCAATCGATCATTGTATTTCTCCACCTTTCCTTCTTCATTTTTCTTATTCTTGAACACCCATTTTCTTCCAATGGGTTTCCTTCCAGCTGGCAACTCCACCAGATCCCAAGGCTTATTTTTGTGTTAAGATGCCATTTCATCAACCATGGCCTCTTTCCAGAGTTTTCCATCCTCTGAATCTACTGCTTCCTTCACAGTTATAGGATCATCGTCAATAATAGATAAAGAAAAATTTGAATAGAAAGCAGATGGACTATACCTTTCTGTCTACCTTCTTTCTCGAACTGATCTTCTCACACCTAGAGTTTGTGGCTCTCCATCTTCCAATTCCTCCTCTATTGTAGAGTCTGATTCTTCCTCCTTAAGTTCAAACCCTATCTTATTAGGTTCCTTTGGTTGGAATTAATGTTTAATAACATATTTTACCTCTCTGAACACCACATCTTGGTTGTACATGACCTTCCTTGTTACTGAGTTCCAAAACTTATAACCCTTTAAACCATCCTTATACCCAATAAAGGTGCACTTTTAAAATTTACTATCCAACTTGGTTTGTTTCTCCTTTGGAACATGTATATATGCATCACATCCAAATATTCTCAGATGTGAAAGAGAGGGTTTCTTACCAGTCCACACCTCTTGTGGGGTCTTATCCTCCAATGCTAATGAAGGTGATCTATTGACTAGGTAACATGCTGTCTTCACCGCCTCTACCCAGAATTCCTTTCTTAACCCAACACCACTGAGCATGCTTCTTGCCCTTTCCGTCAATGTCTTGTTCATTCTTTCTACAACTCCATTTTGCTAAGGTGTATATGGAGTAGTCTTTTGTTGTGCTATACCACACTTCCTACAGAATTCTTCAAATTCCTTACTGCAAAACTCTCCACTGTTATCTATCCTCAACACCTTTATCTTCTTCTCTATTTGATTTTCCACCAAAGCTTTAAATTCTTTAAACTTGTGAAAGACTTTAGTTTTCTTCTGAAGAAAATATATACATGTATTCCTTGAGAATTCATCTATAAATGATACATACTACATAGAATTACCTAGTGATGGAATCTTCACTGGTCCAAACACATCACTGTGCACAAGATCTAATATTTGTTTCGCCTTCTTACCACCAGAGGGCAAAACTAACCCGATTCTACTTCCCATATACACAATTTTCATAGAAATCAAAATCTAGAGAGCTATTATTCATACCTTCTACCATACCTTTACCATGAAGTATTTGAAGACCCTTCTCTCCAATATGTCCAAGCCTTTGATGCCACAACCTGGTCTTCTCTCCAGAGACCACTAGATTTTTCGCCCCACTTTCAGGAACCACAAAACTATTGCACCTATCAATAACAGTGTTACCTTGTAGCTTGTACAAAGTTCCAATCTGAACTCCCCACATCAATACCAGTGCTCCCCAAACCATCTTGCAAGTATCCTTCTCAAACATTTTTTTTACACCTGCATCATCCAGCTTGATTACAAAAATCAAATTTCTGGCTAATGTAGGAATATGTAGAACACCTGTAATTGTTCTAATCCTTCCACCTTGCAACTTCGACTTTACTTTTCCTCAACCAATGATTCTAGCTTTCCTATCATTCCCTAAGAAGACATCACCACCATCATATTTCTCATACTCGTAGAACCGCTCTTTATGGGGAGTGAAGTGAAAGGATGCACCTGAGTCAATCAACCATGCCTCGTGATCTACATGTGTACTTGAAGAAGCCAAGTACACATCCCCACCTTCAACTGAGGTGGTTTTTGCCTCTGCAGAAGGAGCATCATCAGATCCCTTTCCTTTGTCAAGAGCTTTAGATTTATAATCCCTTTTGCAGTTCCCTTCCTTTCCGCATTTCCATCACACCACTTTATAGGTTTTCCTGGAGATTTAGATCTCCCTCTAGATTTCGATATCACACTCAATGACCTATTTTTGTTTCTGTTCTGGGATCGTCCTCATACAGAGAAGGAATCACCATTCTAGCTCTCCATATTTTTTTGTCTAATCTCCTCCATCAACAAGGATGAGACTATTTCATGAAACTACAAGAAGTTGCATTGCTCCCTATTGCAATAACCAGACTGTCCCACGAATCTAGTAGAGAACACAACAAACTAATGTACTTATCTTCATTTGAAATTTTGATATCAACAAATGATAATTGACTTACCACAATATGAAATGCATTCATATGCTCTGTCACCGAGTCTCCATCTTTCATCCTCAGGTTATACAAATTTTTCCGTAGGAACAATTTATTCACCAGAGACTTAGATTGGTACAAAGTCTCTAACTTGTCCCATAAATCCTTCATCATAGCTTCCCCAGATACATTCAACAATATTGAATATGATACACACAATAGTATTTTTCTCTTTGCCTTCCTATCCATCTTCTTCCATTCTTCATCAGACACTCCAATTGGTTTAGTACCTGGATCTACCGTGATCCATTGATCTTTTTCCACCAACAGATCCTCCATCTTGAGTCTCCACAACTCAGAACTCTGACCATTAAATTTCTCGATCTCTATCTTTCCACTGCTCACCATATTCTTTCACCACTAGAATCGATCACATAGACCTCCCACTAAACGAGGTCTATGACAGGCCCAAGCGAAACCCCTTAGCAATAAAGGCGTCCCCTTGAAGCCAAAACAACTTTGATACCAAATGTAGGTTTTAACCCCGTAAAGAAATTGCTTGCATATGAATTCTAAGACATAGAAAATAAACAATGCGAGAGCATAACACATAAAACACATATACACATAGATTTTCCCTTGGCTCCCAAAACCGGGACTACCAATTTGATTTTTCATTATTTTCCTTTCAATGTTACAATACATATTTATACATGCTGAAGCATCCAATACCATGGACCAAAAACCATCGCATCTAAAACCATGGACCGAAAACCATCACATCCAAAACCATGTGTGAAAATCATGCACAAAACCATAGGTAGGACCGTCCAACCTAATATAGGGTCCAAAAAAAAATTTCCCAAGTTGCTGCCTTGGATCCCTAGAGGGGGGCTGCTTGTCTCCCTTAAACCCCCCCGCTACGCAATTAGCACAATGAGGGGGGGCTCCATGCCCCCTCCAACCCCTCGATTCACTACATGGGCTAGTCATGGAAATAATAACACAACCCAACACACAACTACTTTACAAAGTGGATCGAAGTGATCCCAACCAGGCAAGCAACTGATTCAATTATTATTTAGTTTTTAGAAACCAATATCTTGTCTTGTTTTGGTTGTCCTAATAAGATTATCCCAGATAACGTGGCATCATTCAAGTCCAAAAAGATGACTGAGTTTTGTGACAAGTACAACATAAAGTTGGGACATTCTACAACATACAATCAGCAAGGAAATGGTTTGACGGAGTCCTCCAATAAATCCTTAATCAATATCACCAAGAAACTATTGGAGTCTAAAAAAAAGAATTGGCACAAAAAGTTGATCAATGCATTATGGGAAGATTGGGTGAGTTGTAAGAAATCTCTTTGGATTTCTCCTTTTCAGATTGTGTATGGAGTAGATATTGTTTTTCCTACATCTTTAGCAATCCCGGTCATAAAATTATTACAAGAAGTGGGAAGTGAAGAGATTGATATTCAACACTGGATCAATCAAATGATTCACTTAGAGAAGACACAGGATGAGGTATTTCAAAACACATCCAAGCTTCATGAGAGAATAAAATAGATCTATGACTGGAAAACGAAGGAAGATGATTTCAAAATTAGAGATGTGGTGCTTTGTTGGGATGCCAGAAATGAAGACAAGGGTAAGCATGGAAAAATTGAGAATTTATGGAAAGTTCATTATCAAATTTCATCTTTCTGAGGACAAATTTCTTTCTTGTTGGACGAGTTGATGGAGAACCATGCTTAGGAGGACCAGTCAATAGTAAGCTCCTAAAGCGTTATCTTTTCCAAAATTGTCTAGTTTCATTGTACATACATTTTGAATTTTCTGCAAGTTTTTAAGTAGAAGATCATTGGAGTTCGTAGCCTGAAGTGAAGGTCATGGAGCTTGATTGATTTTCTACCATTTTAGTATTCAATCCTTAGTCATGTAAGTCAGTTTGAGTGAGTTTTTTGAGTTGTCAGCATTTACTCATGCATTTCAGTTTGACTTTTTTTTACCGTATTGGCCCATATGGTTAAGCACTTGGTCTACGGTGTTCTTGAAACCTCCAAGGAGCTACCATCCCCAAATAAGGCCGATGTTAGAGTCAGCATTTTCATACTGCCATCAGTGATTAGAATTCCTCATTTACATCATATTAGTGTCCCATGTTGAAATCTGTATCATTCCACCTAGGTCATCATGTAAAAATTTACTCACTAATGGTAGTCCAAGTTGAAACTCCAAAGCCCCTCTCGAAAAATCAATATTTGTTGGCCCACCTTCATGTGTCTTGCTGAGAATATATTCATTTTAAGGGCTCATGTCATCATGTCTTATGTTAGTCATGTCCACCTTAAGTCTGCTTTTTCATGGACCCATTAGGTCACTAGGTTTCATTACTCCAAGGTCCAATAAAACACCATTCGCTGCATAAGGCCAACAGAAGCATGAGAGTGAAATAAATAATATCCCTTTTAATTCAAAGAGGATTTGCAAACATGCAACTATGGTTTCCAGAGCTCTAATTTTCATTCCAAAGTATGGGTTTGGTTTCAGATTTTAATTTTATTTAAAAAAACGAAATGTAATGTTTTTATTTATTTATGTAATTTTATGTTCATTATATGTAATAAGTTACTATCCCTAGCCTATTCACTCAAACTCTATTTCCAACATCATCCACCTACAAAGGAAAAAGTTAGAAGTCAAAGAGAATTAGTGTGAAAATTTGAAAAGCAACATGAAACATCAGAAAATGGGTTTTCAAAGCATAAATCAAGCCCATTCAAGTATAAAAGCCCTCAAAGACATCAATTCAACATTCATTTGAAATCCTACACTCTCAAATCATCCTCAGCAAAATGTATTCTTCGAGTTTGAAATGAAATTGTGCAAAATGGGGGCAGAGGGCACGTTTTCAACTGGTGTTGCACATTTTCCTTAAAACACTACACGTTTCCTAAGGGCGTTGCATGCCTATTAAGAGGGTTGCGCGTTTGCCTGAAAATGTCCAGAGATTTCCCAAAGAGCACTAGATCATCTCCAAGATTCAAAATGTGTCACCAACATGCTCCAGCAAAAAAGTGGGTTGAAATCAAATCACTCCTCTCCTCCACAGTTGAATTATATGGTGTTTCATTGTGTTTTGGTGTCCTACTGAATTCAAAACCATAGTAACATAATCCCATTCCTAAATATCATTTTATAGCATCCCACTACCATTCCTACATTTCAAAACTACCCCTCGTTACCTCCCTAATATCACACAACCCCATTTTCATCTCCTCAATTTCCTCACACCATTCCATACTCTCTACACCAACATTCTATTTCATCATCTCCCTAGGGTTTGACTCCAATAATTCATGGCAAAAGAAGAGAACAAAATCCATAGTGAGGAAGAAAGATAGGAGAGGAGGCTATCTAAGAGAGGAAGGAGAATCATTAGACATGAGCCAACCAATACCAGAGAACTCATGGCATCTCCCATCACTATAACATGCTTTAAGCATGTGGGTTGTTTTGAGTTTGGTGAGAAAGTAAAAAGGATCCAACATTATCTTGTGTTAACCAGATTATTCATCACCAACTGTTGGGAGCGGGATCCCCCAAGGGAAACTTTTGGGGATGTCATATCACTGGAATCCAACTAAGAAGGAGATCGAAGAGTGGTTGGATAGGAAGATCCATGAATTTGTGATGCAGGAGAACAGACGCACACGACTAAAAAAGGAACAGTGGTTGGACAGACACCTATATACATAGATCCATGAAATATTTTTCTTCTCCTTTCTGGTTGAGATATACGAGTGGATCACGAAGCTAACAAACAACCATGGAAGGTGGAAACTTAACGATCCTATTGTTTGGACCCCGGAGCTAGTACATAAATTGGAAGCATCTAAGGACAAGATCACTCGCATTGTTGATCATTGGCTCGATCGCGTCATAGGAGGATTTGTAACTAAATTCGCGGTCGACACCTTAGTCAGCTATAATGAGGCGGAGTAGTGCTTCTTCAAAGGACCGTGAGGTAAGTACATGAAATCTTTGAATACCTGGATTAAAATGCTATTGTGTGAAAAACAGGTTATGAAGCTACCTTGATGTTTGGAGCTACGTGAAGTGGAAAAACTTACAGAAACAAATGAAAAAAGGGCCCAGAATATAGTCCATTGATTTCACCTCTACGAGGTGATGAAGAAGGGATAGCATAGGTTTCTCTACAAAGTGTTATTGAGTTAACACAGAAAGGATTCCTATGAATACCACCTCCACCCACACCTGTGACTTCACCCATACCACCCCCACCTCCACCGTAGTTCAGTATGGAAAATTCAGTG
Organism: Pinus taeda; assembly: GCA_000404065.3. Classification (NCBI taxonomy): domain Eukaryota; kingdom Viridiplantae; phylum Streptophyta; class Pinopsida; order Pinales; family Pinaceae; genus Pinus; species Pinus taeda. The sequence goes on along the minus strand of APFE031189837.1, from coordinate 60,643 downwards.
AAGCTTCCTTTGTTCAAAGGCTTGGGGAATGAAGACCCAGACCAATTCTGGTTCGTTGTAAAAGCTGTATGGGAAGCTTAGGGCATTACAGAGGATAACATGAAGAAGACGAAATTGGTTAGTGCTCTGTAGGATCACGCGCTAATCTAGTACATCAAGTACTCTAATGATAACCCGAATGCTGGAGTGGCAGACATACAGACCGCACTGAAGAAAGAATTCCGTAGGTCTAAATATGAAGCATAGTATATTGTGGGGTTTAAGGAAATCATGATGCAACCAGGTGAGACACCTTGGGAATTAGATCAGAGATTGAAGTGTAAAATCCACGAAGCTAATATGAACTTAACAGAGAGACATCATTGCGAGTGGTTTGTGGCCTTGCTATTGCCACATTTAAGGGTTGCGTTGTTGCAATAGAAGATAACAACTCAGGTGGAAGCCTTGGAGATTGCAATGAGAATGCATGAAAAACTGATGCAAGATCCAAATCTGGGGGTTTAGTAGATCCATGCATAGTTGCAGAATATGTGCTTTGAGATGCAAAGTCTGAAGCAGGACAGAAAGGTTTGACCCGAGGTGCACCAAGAGATATGGTGCCTGAAATGCAAGAGTCGGGGACATGACAAAGACCATTTTCTAGTCTTTGCGAACTACATTGCAGGAGGAGGACCAATGCCTTTAAGGCAAGAATCTCAAGCAGGACTGAGTGTGGGGCTTGAAGTATGGTGCACTATATGCCAGGAAGCAGGAAAACATGCCATGAATAACTATCATTTGTTGCAAAAGTTTGTACAGACACTGCAAAAACTATTTTGCAATTTTTATAGGTCGGTAGGGCATGATGAGGAGAATTATCAGAGATATGAACTGATGATGGATAGAACTCCCACCTATAGGGTTCAGGCAGAAATGTAGCCCCTTGACCAGAGCACAGGGATGGCGCAGACAAGATTTCAGGGACGCGGATGAGGCTGAGGCGGAGGAGGAACTGGAAGAGGTTTGGGACAATTGATCTGCTACAATTGCGAATAACCAAGACATTATGCCCATGATTGCACAAACCCAACACATCCATCATGCAAGTATTGCACTCTATTTGATCGTGTAATGGAAGACTATCCTATGCTGATAGCTAAGATATGAGACAAAGGGGCGCTACCGCCTCTGCCAACTCAAAACGTGTAGATGATGAGGTCTGAGCCTTGCAAAGTGGATCCAAACATGAATAAAGTGCTCTGAAGTGGAATCACAATGTGAGATGACAAGAGAAAACAACCCGAAGATAGTACATGAGTTCGCAAAGCTTCAGCGAAGGAGGCTGAGTTCGATTTGGAGCGCACACGTGAAACCTTCATGGAAGCGAACAAGAGCTTCCCTAAGGCCTCCACCTCAGGGAGCAAGGATAAGTGTTGGCCAGATAAATCGATCTCGTGGACAAGATCAATCTCCGTAGTATCAGAAGATATTCTAGAAACTAATAAACAAACAAATATATCTTTCTCTAAACATATGTGATTTATAAATAAATACTATAAAGGTGTTAAGACCGTACCTTAGATCCAACGCTTGTTCATAGTAACCATCCTTCAATCATTTGAAAGAGTTACCTTTGAGAACCTGCAATCACAAACAGGCAAACATTAAATAGCACCTGCATAGCAAATATCATAAATCATGTCTATTATGGTGATCAAGGAATCCATAAAATAAACCATGAATCAACAACATATTGAAAAAAAAAACTTATTTGTATTAACTTTGAAGTAGAAGAACCTTACAACCTTTTCAGGCTTGATGTTGAACAAGCTCTTCCTGGAATCCAAAACAGGAATTTCCTTTACTTTGACAACCCTTGCACTATTCCAAATGAGATCATAGAGGTATGTAATATCTCCTCATAAAAACTCAACTAAGAAGACTAAGTTCCAACAGCATTTCACCTCAAAAATATTCAACTTCTTACCTCCCCAGTAACTAGCCCAATGCTTCATTTTATAGTGTAGGGGAGGAGGTTACAGATCCACCTATGAAGGGATAGAATCCTCCTTCAAAGGGATAAGATCCTCACATCAAGGGGTTAGCTCCTTAAGGAATAGGATGCATGAACCTTAAGAGAGCGAACTTGCCACCTCAAGATTCCTTCCAGAAGCTTCTAGAAATGACTGAAAGTGAGTTTTTAGAATGTACTCATGCATTTTTAACTTTTATATGGGTCCGCACCCATAACACAGAGGCAGAGTGGTCAGGTGCGCAGGAGACATGACCATTAGGTGAGGGACCATAGGTAATGCAAAGAGAAAGTGAGGAACTAGAGTTTTAGAGACTTTTGAGGGCTTTCTCTTATTTTCAAGGCTTGATATGAGGAACTAAGGCTCAAGACTTGCAAAGGAGGAAAGTATGAGTGATAATGGACTCACATAGATTATAGAATGCCAAGGTGACAATTTTTAGTGCAACAATAAGCCTGATAGGAGATGGGCCCTTCTATGCTTACAACTTTCTTGGAGGCTTGCATGAAGCTACTACATGATAGCACGACTGTGAAGGGGCTACAAGAGATCATAAATAGATGTGCCAGAAACACTCTTGTTGAGCTGCGCATAGTACAAAAGATTGGAAAGTATAAAACAAGGATGAGACGGGAGATACGATTGACCGCGTAGATAGGAGAGTATCAAATAGATCAGGTTATTTTGGACCTGAGGTTAGACGCAAAATTCCTACTGAAGTAGACTTGGGAATGAATGGGGAGACCTGCACTGCAATGGTCTCTGATTTAGCTAAGGATGGTGAATTAGTAGAAGATCATCCCCATGGGGCGACTACATGGGGTGACTGTTGATATTGAAGGTGCGAGCGCACTAGCAGACTTTTAATATCATGTGCTCCTTGGAATTGATTGGGATACTGACATGAACAAATTAATCAACCTAAAGAAGTGAAACATGATATTTGAGAAGAAATCGCTACGCGTAATAGTACCCCTAGATCCTGTTGAAGGATCGTGCTATACTAAACTAGTCCACAATTATGAGAGTGATGATGATCTGGACTGTATCTATAATATAACGTCTCGAGAACAAGATTGGGTGAATCCCACTGTGGATGGACGAATTACATGGGATCACAAGAGTTCCTACACCTCAGACTCCAATGAAGAGTTAGAACGATGGCAAAATCGGTTACATGAAGTGACTACACTGAACTGCAACATGATGACCTGATCGTTGTTCTGTGTGTCCTTAGAGGTAAGAAATTTGCCTACTTATGATGGCCTAAATGATGTAGATATATTTTTGGATGCATTTCAAAGGGAGGTACTAGAAAAGCGGTGCTTCTAGGTGTTCGACTGGGCACTGCGTGCTACGCCTGTAAGATGGTGGGGTACGCATAAGGGAAGCTTTTATTATTGGCGCGAATGTAGGAGGATGATGAGAACACAATTTGGGAAGTTGAAGATGTGAATGACAGACACATATGATGGGCACGACGATCTGCACACACATCTGGCCAAATGGGCCCAAGCTTATGGAGAGAAGCCTAAACCTGAATGGGTGCACTTGTTCTGTCACACCTTGGATGTTGTCCCAATGAATTGGTACGTAGAAGTAGAGCCTCACCATGGTATAGGTGAAAGGTATATTCTATGCAAAGGATTCATAATGAAATTCAATTTTGAAGATGGGTTTGATTGTATTGATGAGGCGCTACAAGAAGTGAAATCAGCAATATTTAGGATACCGTAGGATCCATTAGACTTGGTTTAGCTTGGGTGGGCTACTTAGCTGAGTCACGCGCTAGAATGCTACAATGTAACTGCTGAAGAAGAGGATGAGGATCCACAAAATATTAACATCCCAGAAATAGAGGGTCACTATGAGGTTGAAGGTCAGTAAGTTGAGAATCCTGATATAGCTGCACCACTGAAAACAAAACAAGTAAACATCGGTATGGAAGAAAAACCCAAATTCACTAAGATTGGAGATTATTGGGATGACACGACAGTGGATAAGGTCACCAAATTGCTCCGTGAATATGAAGATTTATTCTCTACCAAGTTTACGGATCTAAAGGGGATAATCGGGGACCTAGGTGTTATGAAGATCACATTGAAACCTGACATGAAGATATTTAAGCAAAGACCTTACCATCTCAATCCAAATTATAAGGAGAATGTTTTCTTAGAGCTAGACAAGATGCTTGCAACAATTATTATTGAACCTATAGAAGAATCTGACTGGGTAAGCCCAATGGTGGTACAGGAGAAGAAGCAGAAGGATGGAATAAGGATATGTGTGGATCTCAGAAAGTTGAATGATGCTAGCGTACACGATCCTTTCCCGACTCCATTCATTAATGAATTGTTAGAAAATACAGGTGGCCAAGAAGCATAATCCTTCACTGATGGGTTCTCTGGGTACAACCAGATCAAGATTGCGTTGGAGGATAGGAGAAAAACAACCTTCGCGACTAAGTGTGATTTGGGTTGAAGAATGTGTCTGCGATATTCTCGCGCGTAGTTGTTGTTGTGTTCAAGGAATTTATTCATAAGTTCCTGGAGGTATATTTTGATGGCTGGATTGTGTTTGGGCTGGTAAAACACCATGTAGAAAGCTTGTGCCTGATGCTGGATACCTGTTGAAGATACCACATCATGCTTAATCTAAAGAAGTGTTTGTTTTGTGTTCCTTTTGGGACCCTGTTGGGTCACATGGTCTGCAGACAAGGATTGATGGTAGATCTCGCAAAGATCAGGGTGATACTAAAATTGGAAGCACCAAGGAGTGTGAAGCAATTGCATACTACCTTAGTAAACATAGGATATTATAGAAATTTTATCAAAGGCTATGCCCAGATCATTGTGCAAATGGAGAAATTGTTGAAGAAGGACGTTACATTCTGTTGGGATGAGGATTGTAAGAAGAGCTTGGATGTATTGAAATAAAATATGGTCACCACTTCGATTCAAGTCTTCCCAGATTAGAAGAAGGAGTTTCATGTACACGTCAATGTGTCATGTATAGTGCTGGGAGTAGTGCTGACATAAGCTGGTGGAGGAGACTTGGAAAATCCTATCCTATTTGCAAGTATAAGGTTATCCAAAGTGGAGAAGAACTATTCCACCGCTGCGCGCGAAGGGTTAGCCATGGTGCATGTGCTCCGGAAGTTTAGGTACTACTTGTTGGGTGGCCATTTTAAAATGTATACATGTCACGCGGAATGAGTCGATCTTGCAGACAAGATAGACCTTTCTAGAATCTAAAGAAGACCTAATGACAAGCAAACCAACCAGACACTATCTTTCTCTAAATGTGCTTTTATAAATAATGGAAAACAAGTGTGTTTAAGGCCTACCTTATGTCCAACGCAAGTTTGGGGATGCCTTCACTCCTCTGATCCAAGTAAGTTCCTTTGTCACAAACCTGCAAACACAAACAAGGAAAATGATTAAATAGCACCTGAATAATGAGTATTATAAAACATATTTAACATGAAAGTCAAGGAGTCCATGAAACAAATAACATGCGATACTTGTTGAGAAAAATGAGCCTGATTGTACTAATTCAAAAGAAGAAGAAATTTACAACCTTTGCCTTGACGTTGTACAAGCTCCTCCCAGGGTCCAACAAGAAGTCTCCTCTACTTTGACAAGCTTCACTCACTCCCCAATGAAGCCAAAAAGGTATGTGATCTCTCCTCTTTAGCTCAAATAGGAAGTCTTGATTTCACTAGCATTTACCCTCAAAAGTTCAGTAGCTTCTAACCCCCCCAGCCACTAATCCAATGCCTCAATTTATAGTGCAATAAAGGGCAGTTACTAAGTCCTCCTTCAAAGGGATAGAATCCTCCTTCAAAGGGATAGCTCCTCCTAACAAGGGATTAGATCCTTCTCTTATGGGATGCATGAACCACTTTGGAGTGAACAATCCACGTCAAAATTCCCTCTAAAAAACTCTAGAATTAACCCAAAATGAGTTTTTTAAGATAAAAATTGCGCCTTTTGACTTTCACAGGGGTACGCACCCTCCCCTTTACATATAGAGCGTATAAGTATGCAGATATCCTGAACAAAAGGTGCGGGCCCGCAGGCAAAAGTGAGAGAAAGTGCAGAACCAGAGTTACATTGCTTTTTTGATGTCTTTCTCTCATTTCCAAAGCTTGTTTTGAAGAGCTAAGGTCTGAGACTTGCTTAGGAGGATGGTATAGGTGGTGATAGATCCATACCGACTACAAATAATCAAGGTGACGATATTTTTGTGTAACACCATGATATGAGGTGCTTATCCCATTGAAGGAGGAAGTTATCCCTTCAATGGTGGACCTCCAACTTCCTCCATTTGCACTATAAATTCATGCATTGGGCTGGTTGTAAGGGAGGTTGAAAGCTGAAGATTCTTGAGGGTAAATGCTGCTGAAAACTAGGCTTCCTTTTTGAGCTTGTGAGAGGAGAGATCAAATACCTTTCATGTCATTTGGGAAGTGAGTGAGGCTTGTCAAAGTAGAGGAGACTCCTGCTGGACCCTGGAAAGAACTTGTGCAACATCAAGGCGAAGGTTGTAAGGTTCTTTTATCCATAAAGTTAATACAATCAAGTTTGGTTTTCTCAATGAGCTGACTCTAATAGTTTATTTTATGAACCCCTTGATCTTCATAATTAAAATGTTTTTTTATACGCAGGTATGCTTTGATGTGTGCTTGTTTGTGTACACAGGTTATTAAACAGGAACTTCTTGAAGCTGTTGGAGTAAAACTACCTCAAACAAGTGTTGGACCGAGGTAGGGTCTATTACACCTCTTAGTATTCATTAATGAATTGAAACATGTTTAGGGAAAAGTATATTTGCTTGTGCTTTTTGTTGCTAGATATCATTCAATACTAGGGAGATCGGTCTTGTCTGCACAAACGATTTATCCAGCCAACAAATTGGCGACTCCACTAGGGAACGGTTTGGTTTGGTTTTTGATTTGTCTTTGCTTTGACTTGAGAAACTTAATTTTTGGTTTCTGATTTTGCTTTGATTTGTGTGAGTTTGGGTATTGGTTAGATCCTGGTTGGTTTTTTATTTTTTGAAATTTTGGAAGAGGATCACCCCCTTTGAGTTAGTTACAATGCAAACCTCTCCGCATTGTTACAGTATAACACAGAGCGGCACCGCACCTGGTTCTACTAGATCCTTGCGAACCCCTATCAAAAACTTGAAAAATATAAGATCCATCCACCCAGTTAGGTTTAGTTTTTGTCCATAGTTGTTAGTATATGCCCAGACCTACACTTGTCTTGACAAAAGTTCCTTGTGAGTTAGTTTTCATTGGCATTATCATTTGAATTTATTTTCTAAGAAGTTTTGTCTGTGGGATTGGTTTTTGCTTGGTCTTTGTAGTAGCTCAGAGATCTGAAGCCCTAGAGCCTTAGATCACCCTGGTAACTCTGGTCTTCTTCCTGAGTTTGACTAGCTTATGAAATCTATCCGTGAAGAGATCTAAATCCCATTTGTCTCTTATACAAAACTTTGATTAAACTTGTTTAAAAGTTTTGAATTTCATTTTTTCTATTAAATTATAATTGGATGTTTTTTATTAGTTTGTTGAGCTGAACAAATTGATCCTTAGTTAGCTGAAAGACTAAGTTGAGCATCCTCAAAAACATTTCAAGTTTCTTTTCAATCCATGTTTTGTTTAGATCTCAAGATTAGATCATAGTTTTGAGTTTTTCATAGAAATTATACAAGCTTGTTGAAAATTTGTTTTCAATAGTTTTTTAGAGTTTTTCTAGAAATCTTAAAAGCTCTCTTAAAAGAATTGCTTATTCTGGTAGTTGTTGATTGTTGAAAGGCAAAGGGATTTTCTGTGAGTGTGATTAGTAGTCTCATTTTTAAAAAGTTCTTTGAAAAAGACAAAAAGTTTCCTTTCAATTGTATGTTAAGAGAAAGATTTGATTTTCAAAGCATTACATTTTCAACTCTTCCTTAGCTAGAAATTCATTGAAAAGGAAAAAGAATTGTTATCATCTTAGGTGCATTTTTTTTTAGTGTTTTGGAGTCGAGTCTTCATACCATAAAGTTTCATCTCCACATCCATTGACTTAAGTAACAAACAATAAAATTAACGCTTAATTAAAATCAATCTAGCAATCTTTTTATTTTCTAGGGCTCTTTTCACTAACATAGCTTAGGCTAGTATCTTGGAGTAGGGAGTAATTAACTCTCCAAGGTAGTTTAAGCAAACAAGTAGTCGATCTTGTGGTAGGGAGAAATTCCAATTGTTACATCTATGCTCTGGGAAATCTCCTCTTAAAGGAGAAGCACGAGATCATATCCAAACAAGTGTGGGAATCAATCCTTCCTAATTGGGAACAATAAAAGATATTCACATATTAAAAACGGTAAACCTCGGATTGACCATTGTCGAGGAGCCTGGGGTCACTTGTTGGTAAACCTTGGATTATGTCAAGGAGCCTTCAAAGGGATTGAGCTTGTTACTCTGCCCTTGCATGCGTATTGGATCGTAGACTGTTCCCCCAGGTATATTTGTTTCCATTGGTAACCTTAGTGGCCATAATCTTTAGGATTCTTTCCTAGGTGACGGTGGAGGGAAGATCCCACTGTACCTGGAGCAGATGTCGACTAGACTCACTTTGACTCTCTAGGGGGTTATCTTCACTCGAGACGGTTATAGTGGCGAAACTTGTCCCAGTCTGTTTCATTAAGCAGGTTTTCGGGATAACTGTTCCAACCGCCATTTCTGTATTGAATTCTGCGACGTTAGATTTCATCACCAACTAGTGTTTTCGATCCGGAAAGATACTATTTGTGTGTGGTTTGATCTCCTAGATTTATTAGGTGTGTGCTTCAAATTGTTTGGTTCTTTAGAGACTTTAGGTGGTTTTCTTGAGATTTTCTTTGTTTTCGTGTGAAGTAATTAAATAATTAATCGTGGCTGAATTACCGAGACAATCCCGTCGACTTCGGGGGCAGCCTCCTGAATTTACACCAAGTCAACTTGAAGGGCTGCGAGCTCTTGCCACACCTAGTAAAAATAGAGTTGGGTCACCAAAGACTGGAGAGTCTTCGTTAATCATACATCTTGATTATCTAGTTCAAGCAACAGAACATATTTCTGAACCGATTTCATTTTCCAAAGTTACTGGTAGTATTACTCCTACTAGTTCATTAGCCGAAGAACCTAAAATCTCTGAACCTGAAACTGAACCTGCTGCTACTCCATCTTCGGGATTTGCTTCTCCTGTTTCTAGTGGTCCTAGTTCACCCAGGGTAGAAAGTATCATTACCCAGAATCTTCCTTCTGGACTCATTTCCATAGAAGAACTGGTAAGTCCAAACGAAGGTATAAACATCCCTGAAAATCAACCTGTTATCGAACTTAGGGAGCGTGAATCCATTTTCTACAGTCCCATTAGATGTGACGCTTGGTATATTTCGTTGACCAACTTCTTAGAAAATCTAGGTCTCGCATCTTCACCACCTCGATTCCTTTCTATCCAACAGCCAGAGGTTATTATCCTCCTTTGAATATGTCGAGACAGTCATCCTTGTTTTCTCAGACACCAGAAACTTTTTTACATGGCGATCCTTCTGTTCCTCCTGGGTATCAGTCTTTATCTGGTACGTTTTCAGGAGCATCTCCTCAACCCATCGAATATGTAGTATCTCCATGTAATAGCGGAACTAAACCATTAAGTGTCGAAGAGATTCTTATGATGTCTGGTACTACTCCTAACCCGCAACCTCAAGGTAGTTCAATATCACCTGGGGGGCAGCCGCAAGGTAATTAAATACCGCTTGGGGGGCAACCTCAAGGTAGTCCATTACTGCCTAGGGGGCAACCTCAAGGACAGTACATCCCTACGGGACAGTATTTTCCTCAAGGTCAACCCCAGTACCAATATGTACCTCAAGGTCAACCTCAGTTTCAATATGTGCCTCAAGGTCAATACCAGCCTCAAGGTCAGTACCAACCGTAAGGTCAGTACCAACCTCAAGGTCAGTACCAACCTCAAGGTCAATACCAACCTCAAGGTTTCCAACCACCTTCAGGTCAATCATTTGTTTAAGGACCAGGAAATGTACTGTATAATTATCAACCTTACACTCAACCTAGTTTTGGTCGTCAATATGCTCAACCTGTTATGGGTCCATACCCCGGAATGAATGTGGTGTGGGATCAACAGACTTCGCAACCCAGTGTGCAGTTGTCATCTCAATATGGACAACCTTTGGTTTCTGGTTCACCCCAACAACCTGTCCAACCTACTACTCAAACTTCTACACCTGGGGTAGTTCATCAGCCTGGGCCTAGTTCACCTCGAACTCCGCCCCAAACGTCTGCTGCAACTACTACGGCTTCTGTTCAATCCACCCCACCTATTTCTGGAGTATGATCAGCTCCAGTTTCTACTGCTCCTGTATCAACTCCTCAGGCCTCTTTACCTCAGTCCAGACCTACAATCCAAACTCTGGTTTCAATGCCTATAGGACAACCTGGGCCTTGTATGGTTGTCACAAGTCAACCCCAATTTACTTATCAACCGTACCAGGGACAGTACCAATTTGGTCCTGCTGTGTAGAGCCCGGCTTATCAGTGTCAACCATACCTTAGGTATACTTATCAACAACCTCAACAACCCCAGTATGGTCCAGTTAATCTTGGTTTTCCAGGAGGATATAATATCCCAAATGCAAATCCGACTCCAAGTTATCGTGGATATCCTCCTCCTGGGGGTGGTCTTATGACCCCAAGTTTTCGGGATCCGAACCGTCAGTTACCATTTATAGCAACTTTGGATTTACTCGACTTGTCGCACCTTACAAATGATCCCATTAATTATCTTCCATTTTGGCCGCCAATTCCGAATAAGTTGCCCAGTGATATACCAAAGTTTGAGGGGAAGTTAGGAGAAGATCCGTCTAATCATGTGATGACTTACCATCTCTGGTGTGCATCGAATTCCATTATAGATGATTCAATTCGTCTTCGTCTTTTTAAACGCACTTCGATTGGCCTTATAGCCAAGTGGTACATTGAGTTGCCACGAGGCTCTTTTTACAATTTTAGTCAGTTAGCCACTTCCTTCCTTACTCATTTTCAGTTGCCAGTCCGATATGACAATGGAACGAAATTATTAACTTCATTAAAACAATCAACGCCCACATATATTTCAGACCATATTCATGAATGGCGACGTTGATGTCGTTTAGTGAAAGTTTTTATCCCGGACCAAATTTTGGCAGAATGGTTTGTAAAATCGTTATTACCTAAAATAACTGAAGATGTAGCCAAGGCAGGAGTAGTTACTGAAGAGCAAGTATTTGCTCAAGCTCAGTACCTTGAATTAGTTTATACGCAATCAGGTACTTTACATGATAAAATCCCCAACCTTCCAAAACAAAATCAAATAATTGCACCTCCCTCAGGGTCTCATGCCGTTGACGGTATGATTGGTACTATTAATACCAAAAGTAAGAAGAAATCCTCCAAGAATTCTTCTCCTATTATAACTTTACCAGATTCCCCAAAGGGAGAGTCTTCAACTGAAATTTCTACCAATGTCCATGTCATAGAATCATCTACGGCCAAATCAAAATCTGGCGGTAAGAAGAAAGGCAAGAAGAAGAATAAGCAAAACTCGAAGGAGAAATCTGATAAACCTGAATCTACTGAAGAAACGTAAACCTTGCTATCCTTGTCTCATCTACAATGAGGAGCATTTTACAAGAGATTGTCCACATCGTGCCGAGGTTACGAAAATCGTTAAAGGTTCTCAAACACCTGTTGTTTTGAAGGATCCTTTTCCGAGTCAAGACAGTAAGATGATAGGTTCTTCCTCTAGTGCCTCGGAAGAGCCCATAATGATGATGTCCCATGTAAGGATTGTGACACGATCACAAGATTATGGAAGTAAGAGTCCTATTGGTGGTAAGGAAGTGGAATCTTCTAATTCTAACCCATCAACCTCAGCTCTGTTTGGTTCTGATCCACTACAGATCGAGAAATCTAATCCAGACTTAGTAATGAAATCGCCTGCTAAAGGTATACTTCGAAAGTCAGCTTTCAATCCACATGTGAGAGTTGCTCAGAACTATAACATTGTTGAAGATTTATCTGTTTCCCCTTCAGCAATGTCGGCTTTGGAGGTGCTACAATCTTGTCCAGCATAGCGTAAATTGCTATTGTCGGCTATAGGAGTTGTTGATCTTTAGGACTCAAACCTCATAGTCTTCGATTTAGAAAATAGTACACCTCATTTACCTCATCAAATGTCTTTCTAGATTCCAGTGTTAGTAAAAAACAGACCTTGCTTTAGGACTGTGATTGATGAGGGAGCTTCAACATGTATTATGTCGATACAGTGTTGGAAAACCCTTGGTTCTCCTACACTTAATCAATCCCTGACGATTCTGAAGGCCTTTTATGGCCGAGGGTTTCATTCTTATGGCATTTTGCAAGACTTACCTATAGGGGTTGAAGGAAAAATTGTTAATCTAGATGTGGAGGTGGTTGATGCCCCTCTGAATTACAACCTTCTTTTGGGTCGTAGATGGTCTTACGCCATGACTGTTGTTGTTTCATCGGTCTTTCAGCTTATTAAGTTTCCACATAATGGAAAGATCGTTACAATAGATCAGTTAACTTACTTTTCATCTGACCCATCCTCTGCTGAGAGTAGTCAACATGTTGGTAAAACCACTATCCCTTATAAGGATGTTGGGGTAGGATTAGTTAAAGATTCTGGTTTACTCGGAACTTTTTAATTTCCTCCTCCCAACGTGTTGTCTCCTTCTGTGACTGTTCATATGATTCCGTCAGAATCCATTGTTCTCGAAGATCCTTGGATCGTTCCATTCGATTCCAAGGTGGACTCTTTTGGTGATGCCATGCCTTTGAGTCCCTTTGAAGTTGCTTATCAGGCTATACAGTCATTTTACAACTCAAGTTCAACCAATCTTGATCTAGTGAATGTGATCCATGGAGAATCAATTTCAATCTCAACCTCAGATTCAATGACCTTTTCTGAAATTGTTCACACCGATGAGCAAATTCAGGAACTTTTGTCCGTTGATGCGTTACCATGGGAAGATCTTCATCATCGATCTTCGTTTTTACCTGAGATTGATAATTTTGAGAATGATTTTTCATCTATTTTTACTGCTGAATATGTCAAAGAACCACAGAATCCATTGAAACATCCTGATTGTGAACAAAATTTAGCAAATATTTCTCGAACGGTTCCTATCGACATTTCAGTCAAACCTGGGATTTTTGAAAACATTCACATAGGTGCTTCTTGTACGGACACTAAAGTCAAAACATATAAAGCCCTATTTCAAGAATTTCGTGACGTGTTTGCCTGGTCCTATGAGGAAATGCCAGGAATTGATCCTTCAATTGTTGTTCATGAGATCAAAACTTACCCGGATGCTAAACCCGTCCGACAACGTTTGCATCAGATACACCCACGAAAGGTTGTTGCCATCAAAACAGAAGTTGAGAAATTACTTAAAGCAGGTTTCATTTATCTAATTCCTTTAACGGATTGGGTATCAAATATTGTTCTGGTTACTAAAAAACAAGGGACAATAAGAATATGTATTGACTATAGGGATATCAGTCGTGCTCGTCCCAAGGACAATTATCCAACACCCTATATCGATCAAATTATCGATGATTGTGCCGGCAGTGAAATTTTCTCCTTTATGGATGGCTTTTCCAGTTACAATCAAATTAACATTCTACCTGCTGATCAACCAAAAACGGCATTCATCTGTCCATGGGGGACATTTGCTTATTGCAAGTTACCTTTTGGAATGAAAAACGTCGGAGCAACTTTTCAAAGGGCTATGTCTTATGCGTTTCATGACATCAAGCACATTGTGCAGCCTTATCTCGATGATTTACCTGCCCATTCTTTACGTAGAGCCGACCATCTCACTCATTTACGAGCAATGTTTATGAGATGTAGGCATTATCGGATTAGGCTGAATCCGCACAAGTGTGTTTTCTGTATAGAAACGGGTCATTTACTGGGAATTGTTGTATCCAAAGCCGACATTCGTGTCGATCCTTCGAAGGTCGAAGCCATCGTCAAATTACCACCTCCTTCGACTCTTCGCCTACTCCAGAGTTTGCAAGGGAATGCAAACTTTTTACGTCGTTTCATTCCTAACTACGCTGAGATTACAAAAGGTTTCACCCGGTTGTTGAAACAGAACACTCCATTCTTTTGGGATGTGATAGCTGAAAAATATTTCGATGCACTTAAACACGCGTTGACCCATGCGCCGTTATTGCATCCTCCCAACTACAACCAGGATTACTTCTTGTACCTTGCCGCTTCCCATTCCACCATAGGGATGGTTTTAGTTCAACAGGATGAATTCGAGAGTGAACATGTGATCTATTATCTTAGTCGGACTCTAACTCCAACTGAGTTAAAATATTCACATGTGGAGAAACTAGCCTTAGCAGCAGTACAAGTTGTTCAACGATTTCGTCATTACATTTTGTTACGCAAAACCACGGCCATTTCTACTTGTAACCCGATGCAATACATTTTGACTAAACAATTGCTAGGGGGCAAGTATTCCAAATGGATTGTCATCCTGCAGGAGTTTGACTTGGAATTTGAAAAGGCCAAGTCAAAGAAGTCTTTGGTTTTTGCGGAATTGATGTGTGACTTCCCTCGT
>APFE031189837.1:10972-36494 GCA_000404065.3 Pinus taeda | reverse complement strand
TCTCTAATGGTTTATTTTATGAGCTCCTTGATCTTCATAATGAACATGTTTTATTATAGTATCTATGCAGGTGTTCTTTGATGTGTGTTTGTTTTTGTATGCAGGTTATTAAAAGGGAATTGCTTGAAGCTATTGAAACAAAGCTGCCACAAACAAGCGTTGGACCAAGGTAGGGTCTACTACACCTCTTAGTTTTCATTTATGGATTGAAACATGTTTAGAGAAAAGTAGATTTGCTTGAGCTGCTTGTTGCTAGATATCATTTGATACTAGGAAGATCAGTCGTGTCCGCAAGAACAATTTATCCGGCCAACATTTACCCCACTACATCATTATTTAGATAAACACAATTATTTCAAAATTCATTTGGGTTGGCTCCAACAGTGTTAAAAAGATTAATCTTGCTCAACTAGGGGACATCTCCAAGTAGAAAAAGGAGGGGAGATGGAGATTAAAGGATATAGAGAAATTTGGTTGGGATATGGGTTTAAAAATCTTATGGCGAGCATTATATGGTTTTGCTATATCATAGAGTAGAGTATAATTAAGGATAAATACCTAAAGAATCATTCCATGATTGAGTCGATAAAGCAGGGGGCTCAAGATCCAAATTCAGTTTCTCATATTTGGAACGTTTTGATGAAAATCAAACAGTGGCTGACTGGGAACTTGAGATGAGATATTGGTTTGGGCTCACAGGAAGAGATCTCATTGGATCCTATTAGGGGATTCACTAGTAATCACACCCTGCCTACATCGCTTATCAAATTTATTCATAATATGGTAATATATTATAGCAATCAGATACAAGTGGCATCATATTCTCTATTTATATATCCATCCTATATTAACTCAAAGAATTTGGGATTATATGGGGAATTGGCCAAGAATTGGGATTCGTACATTCACCACTTATTAATGGTCAACATCACATTGGGAGGTATAGGAGATAAATTCACTTGGGATGGAAAGACAATGTAATATAGCCTATTTAAAGGAGTGAAGAAGAAATATATACTCTCGATCTATCAAGCACCAAGAGGGATCAAATCTCTCGAGGTGCAAAAATTTCATCAAGGTTTGTGAGGAGCACCAGTATTGCAGAAAGCATTTTGCAACTCCTAGGGCTACCAACTTTACTTCATCAACCTAAGGTTCGTACAAACATGGAGCTGATAGTGTTGTATACACAAATAGATGTAATGGTCCACTCTTTTTCACTGCTGAATTGGGGCGATAGACCACCAGAGTTTCCCAAACCAGCCTTCTATTGATTTAGAAGAAGTTTGATTACCAATTGAGAAAGGATAATTTTACCCTAATTGAGAGGATTGGAATGCTACCTACCACAATAATGGAAGACTGAATTGAGAGGATTGAAATGCTACCTACTATAGTAATGAAAGACAGAAATAGATGCCTAAAACACACAACGCATCTAGCTATTTGTTAACATACCTTGATTCAAAAGCATTCTAATTTAACACATGTGAAATCCTAACTAACCTAAGCATGAAATCTGATCTAAACAAGCACTTAATTGCTCCGAACATGAATAATCATAACAACCTTTTTCTTTTTGTCTTTTTGTGAAAACATGAATGCTAAAACTTCTTGGTTGCATGGTAGGTGGGATAGGTGTGGAGGGAGATGAGTGTGATGGGTCAAATGGCTTGGGAGGTAAGCAGGGATCTTCTCCTATATTTCGTGATGCATTTTTCACAAACCTAGGTCAAAATAGACCACTACAAGTTTTCCTACAAGATGTCTTAGTTCACCTACAAGATCCCTTGTTTTCCTACAAGAACATGCCAAAAGCATAAGGAGTGATTTAGACAGTGGTATGGAGCTTAGGGAAGGTAAGTGATTGAAGGAATAAGGAAAGGAAGTGGTTGGAACTCACTTAGAACTCAAACCGAAACTCTATGATGGTTGGATTTGCTCAACAAGCATGGCAAGTTATCCTTGTGAAATGATAACTTGAATTGAGAACTTACCAGACTTTGGCGATCATGGGTGGGTGTGGGCTGGCTGAGACTGATGATATGAGGTCTTCCTACAATATTTAAATTCCTGCAACGTACACATCATTGTTGACATTTATCCATAAATCATTTCAAAACAAGAAGGGTTTACAAGAATATAAGGAAATGGAATTTTCATCATTTATTTGCCAAGTTCATGCATGGAAATGCTTGAAACCTATTATGAAAGAAACATGAAATCTAATACAAAAGTTAAGATATCTGAGATGAAAACTGCAACCTATCTTCTAAAACTGAAATATAATGACCTAATTAGCAAAAAGACCCTAAATTTCATAAGAACCCAAAATTTTGTCTTTTGGGGGCTGAATGGGAGTTCTTCCTGAAACCATGGTCCTTGAAGGGAGGAATGAGGTAAGATCCACCTATTACCAGCCTTTTTTGAATGTTTTCTTGTCTCTATAATGCTACTGTTAAAGCTAGGCACAAATGGAAGCAAACTAATCGAATTTACCAATACTTGCAATGTAATAACACCAAAATCAATTTAACAAGTAATCTATGAAATAACCTAAGAATACAAGTACAGTAAGAGGAACCTTTGCTGCTAGGGTTCGGCCCTAACCCAAGAGCTTCAGCCCTCTGAGTCAACTTAGTGTTGGATCAAGGGAATGCTCATTTTCATTAACATATCAAAAAATACATAACAGTGTTTGGTCACAATCCTTCAACTGGAAAACTGCTTAACTATTTTGCATAAAAAATCAAAATCCTAATGAGGCTCTAGGCCTCTTTATATATACAACTAAAGTTTCCAACACATTCCTTAAATCTAGGGAGGCTTGGCTCTCAATCTTAAGATTAACTGGTTCTTAACTATCATTGGCTTAGCTGCCAATGATCCTCATGACTTGGCTACCTGCAACTTCGAGCTGGTGTGATTTAATTGAGGGAACTTCAAGTGAGTGAGGATTTAATGAGGGAGATCCATCTCTTATAATCTCTTCTTTTTGTCTCATTCGAGTTCCTACACCTTAATTAGCCATAATTTTCTCCCAAAAACCTACAATCAATGCACATTAGACCACTAGACATAACATCTTACTGTCACTGATCTCATTAAGAAAAATATAATTAAAACATGCAAAGAATTATGAGAATAGTTGATTTTAGTAAGCTTAGAGGTGTATTAAGGTCCATATATTTTACCCAATTATGAGCCTCATCATCACCCCCTACTGAAAGTGTTGTTCATCCTCTCATAAACTCAATCTATGTCCATTTCCTTCATTTCTTTAGTGGCTTCCCTGACATCCCATGCTTCTGCTGTAGCCTCTTCCTCTTGTGAATAAAACCCTGCATTCTTCTCTCTCTCTTCCCACTACTTTCTTTCTTCTTCTTCTTTTCTTCCTTCCAAAATTCTCAAAAGCAATGGTGTACTGAGCCTCAATCCAATCCAATTGAGTTTGAGTCTTTGAAGTGCCTGCTTATACATTGGGGTTTTATTTAGTGCCTCTCTCATTCTGTCACGAGAATGATATTCTCTGATTTTTAGGTTGTAAAGTAAGGTGTTCCATCTCCTTTGGAAGGCTTGCTGGTTGTCATCTCCTAGAAATATTAGCACGTCTTCAAAGTGTGTGACTACCAGTTCTTGTACAATAAGGTACATTGGTGCAAGCTTGGGATCATTTGTAATGAGGTTGTGGGTGCTGATGATAGCCATTGGGTTAGATTGTTCTTCTTTGATCATAAGGAGTTCTGCCTCTTATTTTTCCAATACCTTTTTCATCTCTGTAGCTATTTCCTCCTCATGATTCATCCATGATGATAAGGCCATCAATTTCAAGTCCCCTGGCTTTGGATCTGGGTCCCACACATTTAAATCTATCAAGGCCAAATTGTGTAGGTAAAACTCAGATATCTTTGCTCTATCTTCCAAGGTGCTTTGATCACAGAGATTAATGAATTGTCTATAGTCTTGGAACAACATAGTTCCTCTTTGTGCTAGGGTCTTTATCTGGAATTGTAGCCATTGTTCCTTGAGGTACAAGGCATATGACTTTGCTGGAATCCTACACTAGATTGCCTCCATGGGCAAACTTGCCGTAGTTTCCAATTGGCTTTCCCTTTCTTGTACCTTCTTCCTTAGCCATGTTTTCTCAACCTCTAATTGTGATTTCATAATTGCTTCTCTATCTCTTATGCTTCTCAATTCTCTGCCCATTTCCTGAAATTTCTCCTCCATGTGGCCTACATCCTCTACCCCTTTTGATTAAGCAATTTTCATCCACCTGTGTGTCCTTGCCCTCTCTTTTTCAAGTTCAAAGAATCGGGGAATGACAAACTTTTGTGGTGTTAGCTTCTTATACCAATAGGTTTCATTTTTCATGATTGACAGTGGAAGTGCCAAAAATGTTCATCTTTTTCATGCTGCAAAAGTTCCATTTTTGAAGAATTTTACATTTAAGGGAGGGCCAAATAGCTTAATCTTGGCCTCCCTAGGTTTAAATTTCATGTTTTAGAAAATAGAGAAAGAAAATATGTCCAAACAGTTTAAGCTTGGAAGATTAGTAGCTAGGTAGAGAATGAAGGTGCCCAACTGTCTAATCTGGGCCCTTGGAAGCAATAAGGGTAGTTTGTAGATAGGAGGACAGTTAAAAAAGAAAAAGAAATTAGGGTTTGCAAGTCTAAGTGCACCCTTCCTGAAGTAACAAATAATGCTAGGTGTATTAGGCTGGGTAGGTAGCCTGGGGTTGCAGAAGCAAGATCATCTTCAGTTTTGACCTAAACAAAGAAAGCTCATCTCATTAGAGGCAGGAGTACCAAGGCAGTGTTTTGATGGCAAAGTTTGGAAGCATGTTTAACTCCCCTTCACTCCCCCTAAAAATCTCTTACTAACATTCCCCTAGTGGACCTTGGGATTTGCCCAAAAGAAGCCACACTTCTTATGCAAAAATCATTTTTCATCTTCTATGTAATTCCTATGTGTATCATCGCTTCCTAGACTTATCATTGTGCCCCTTCCATTTCCACTCCACCAAGTCATATTAACTCCTAATTCTACTATATAGCTCCCTAACTACTTTCCCATCCGTATTTGCTATTAAAACTATATAAAATCAGAAAAAATAATAATATCCCTACCCCTTGGCACTATAGCCATATTTCCTAAGTCGAGGAAATAATAGTCCATCTGGGGCTACTATTAACCCTTCCGTGTTCTAATCTGGAGTTAGTTTGACCTCTGGTTAGACTAACAGCCATTTCCCTTTAATCCTAACCCCATAAAACCCACTTTCCACCCTTATCCTAAAGTTATGTATATAGAACATTTAACCCCGCTGGCGCATAACCCATAAACCCACATTTCTAATGTTTACCCCCCCCGCCATATGAATAAACAAATATTAAACAGCACACGGGCCCCGTCCCTAACCTTCTGTCGTCTTACCTGTCCCGTCGGCTGTTAGATCTGGCGTGCCCTAGATCTACGGTGGGCGGGTCTTTTCCTGCCCCGATCTGCCGAGGGTTAACATTCGGGAGATGGGTGCTTTTCCTGCCGTATTTCCGCCACGCGTTGCCCTCCCGGCTGTGTTGGAGCCCCATCCTTCGAAACCGCTTCTGCGCAAAAGCGGTGCGATAGAAACTGGAAACCGCTTTCCCCCATGTGACGTCGGCGCCACGTCTCCCCCATGACGTCACCTCCGCTCCGTTGATGCTTTGCCATGTTACCGCCACCTCATCCATTTCCTGCCCACGCTCTTCCGCCATGTCATTGCCACGTCACCGCCCCGTCAGATGCCACGTCATTGATCCGTACCCGGGACCCGCTGATGACGTCATGCTGATGTCATCCCGTAAAAGCGCCAAAAGCGCCAAAATGTCATTTTTCGCATAAAAAGCGCGCAAACAACCGTTTTGTTTCATTTCTATTGGTCCATTTGTAAAGCTCTAATTCGCTCTTGTGACCATTTTCGCTCCCAAAGCTCGGATTCGACCAACCAAGCTTCCACAACCTGCAATTCAACTCCATAGCTTGTCGTTGTAACAGCTCATCCACCCTCGGTGCCGTTGCAACTAGGTATTTGCCGAATTTTACCTTTTCGCCCCTGTTCTTCCCATTTTTCTCCATTTTTCATGCTGCAAACCTGCAAAATTCCTCAATTAGCAGCTTTGCGGCACCTAAGACTTCACTAAAATCCACTGGTAAGCCTTCACTTCAAAAGCAACCTTGTAAACCCGCACCCGTTTACAATTTCACCGTCGAAACTCCATTTAGAGCTCAACCTCCAGACAAAATCTTGCAGTAGCTCAACATTGCCCAATTTAACCTCATTCCACTGTATAAATCAGTCCATTGAAGTCATAGTAACTCCTTCCCCCTCTGCATTTTTCCTCACAGTCTTTAAATCCAAAGAATTCACTAAGAGAAGGGAAGTTGGCCTAAAAATTCTATAAAAATTGCCTTTTTATCATAAGTGCCAAGCAGTCAAGCTATTGTTACATTTGAGTTTAGTCCCAGGTTTCTCTACTAGTCATCGCAAGCAAGTTTGTTTAACTAGCTGTTGCTTTAATCTTCCTTCTAAGCTCAAACATTGAAAAGTTCCATAATGACCACTCCATCAGCTCTAGACATCACTCCAATGAATCCACCAAACAAAGAGCTTGAGTCAATGGCCCTGGCTGACAGTGATTATCTTATTCAAGATCTAGTTGGGGACAGGAATCATTTGCATACCTATTGCCAGCTGAGAAACAGCTTCCTTAACAACTCTGACATGTATGGAATATGGGAGTCCAATTTGCCACACTATTTCCTCCCCTCTGTCAATGTTTTTCCAGAGATTATTCACCTATGTGTTGCAAATTATGAACCAAATCATAGAGCTGTCAAGTCTCCATCTGGGAGCATACTTTTTAATATCACTCCTGACTCCATCAACCAAATGTTAAATTTCAAACAAATGCAGCTACTATATCCCTTCTCTATGAAGCATTTTCTGGAAGAAGCCTCCTGGCTCCCTGGTCCAAAGATTGAAAGAATTGCTAAGACATTTATGAAGGCAGATTGCCAACCTGAGGAACCACCTCCATTCCTATATGTCCATTCCAATGAGGTTGGCAAACTAATAGTAGACATGATATCCTATGTGTTAGGCTTCAAAACAAGTGAACATGTGGATGAGACAGTGCTGGTTCTGTTGTCTTCATTCAGCGAAGGGCAGCTTCCTTCTATCAAGTATAACTATGCCAAGTTCATAGCAAACAAAATTCATGACCAGCTCATAAAGCTAGATAGGGAGGGAGTCTTCAAATATTCCTCATACATCTACCATTTGTTCATGTATTATCAGTCTGAAAGCTTCCAGTGTCCCATCGAGAAATTGGATTCAAAAGGAGAAAGAAGATTTGTGGTCCTCTGGTCATCAGTATTCCATCAAGTCCAACATTCTCCTTATTCTTACTGTGAGTTCATTGACCAGTTTGTCTATCCAGTTTCCTGCCTCTTAATGAAAGCTCCTCCTCCCAGAATATCTTATGAGATGCAGAAGATATTGCAGCTATCCAAGAGCTACAAATTAGGTGATTGGTATCTATACCAGGATCACATTGTCATCAGAATCTATGGCTATGAGCTTTTTCCTTGCAGGCTCCCAAGATATGTGCCAATGAGGCTGTTTTCCTTGGAATACTACAGGCAGCTAATCAATTCAGATCTTACTCATTTTCACAGCACCAAGAAGAAGGCTCGCCTGAAATTTAAAGACCACCTAGGCCCCTTCATCATGAACAAGAAGGAAGGTTGGCAAGATGCTGACCTAATAATGAAGGATCAACTTAAGTTGAAAAGAAGTTTTTGGTGGGTCCCTTATGACCCACTTGGTTTTATTAGTACCAGAAGACCCAAATATAGATTGACACCCTATACACACTGCAAAATCCCACAAATTGAACAATATTCTAATCAAGATGCGTGGGCACAAGGCACATTAGTTGAAGAATTCACTCAGGAGGAAATTATGGAGCAAAATGGTAAACACCTTGAAAAAACTCTTGACTTAGATTCTTGTGAGCAAGTAACATTCAAGTTGCCACAACAAATTGGAGAGGGCACATCAGCTGCTGCAGTTGCACAACCCAGCCAAGCACCATCTTCATCAACAACAGGTACAACAAAGGGCAAAGAGCCAATGGACACATAACAGGTGACTACAGAGCTGCCTGCTACTTCAATGGAGCAGTCCCAAGAACAGGCTCCTCCACAGCAAACAGAGGCACCCCAAATGCCAGTTTTATAGACTCTTGCCCATGAGGAAAGAGGCATAAAATGTGACATAGAAGATTCCGCACTTGCCAGTGGATCTGCAAAGTAGCCTGAATCTAAGAGGCAAAGAGTTGATTCTCCATTTGAGGAGGAAATCAGTGAAGAGATCCTTGAAAGCCCAAGGAGAGACAGAGAGGGAAGCCAACCAATGCCTACCAGCTCTTTCCAACAAGAACTAGACAGACATCATGCCATGGAGGTGTCTTCCTCCACACGACAAAGCAAGAGACTAGTTAGTGTCAAAGCCAGCTTCAAAGAGATCAAAGCTCAAAATGAGCTTCTAAGAGTGCAATTATATGACCATTTCCTAAAAGCAACACCTGCCAAATAGGAAAGATTGATGGCAGCATATGATATCAAGGAAGAGAAAATGATTCTGAGCCATTTCAAGCCCAAAGTTCAGCAGCCTTAGACAGCTGTAGACTATGTCAGGACAAATTTGCAGGTCATGGCCAAAGACATCCACCCCATGGACCAAATTGAGCTACATAAGCAGACTGGTGAGATGGTCTATGCTACTTTAGCAGACAAGGCCACACTGGCTCATGAATTAAAAGAATCATTGAAGAACACTAACACTCAGATAGATTTGGAGAGAATGTCCTCCACAGCTAAAGACAACATAATTAAAACATTGGAGGACATTATTGTTGACCTAGGACATGATCCTAAGGATCCTAAGGGTGTGAGGGCCTTTACGAAGAAGAAGGATGATGATATTGCTGCATTGAGAAAGCGATTGAGGTTGCCTCCTACTGAACACCCTCAAACTGCAAAATTAGTGCAAGAGAAAGAAACTGAAGATACATTAGATTTGCTGATGAAAATGAATCAAAGAGTAATCTAGATGGAGGAAGAATTAGAAAGAGCAACCCAGAGTAAGCAGGGAGAAGCAACCTCCCAGCCACCTCCAGCAGTTCCAGCTAATGTCCCTATTCCTCCTACACAGTCAGCAGCAATCCCAGAAGCCACATCAGCAACAACAGCATTAGCAACTACAACAACATCTGAAACAAGCATGCGCATGGAAGAAATGATGAAAGCTGTCAAGGAGCTTGAGCTTCAGGTTACAGAGATAAAAGAGGGCAAAGAGAAATTGGCCAATCTTGAAGGAAAGTATGACAAATCTAAAATGGCAGTAGCTGAAAAAACAAGGGAAATTAAGGGCTTGAATGACAAAATTAAAGCCTTGGAGAAAGAGCTAGCTTTAGACAAAACCCTGATTGAAATAAAGAAGATTTTGTGGGCCAAGATAAATCAGTCAATCACTAGCCAATGGAGGTCAATTCAAGCCATGTATGAACAGGTAGAACTAATTGGCAAAGCTCAGTTTGAAACTCAGGGAACCAAAACAGCATTGGGAAACATGCCTGAGCAGGCCAACAAAATGATCAACTTCTTAAATCATCAACCCAAGGAAGAACTGGCAGCATTACAGATTATGAGTAGAACAGATGCCATACTGACAGCCAAGAAAGTGCTGACATTAAGAGGCTTTTTCCAAACTCTAGAAGCAAGATGTCGGGAAATCCAAAAGGATGTAGATAATTTTGAAATAAAGCTTGCGGCACTGTAGACTAGAGGATTACCCAGCTTATTAACCAGCGTTGGAAGGTTATTAACACGTGACTAATATGCAACTAGACTCAATAATTATGTCACAAATCAGTTTACTGCTTCATCAAGTTCTCTAGCACAGGCAGGACATCCTTCAGGACAGACTCTCTATGACAAGTTGGAAAACTTATTTTACATGGAACATGAAGTCAACCACCTGTTTGAGATACCACCTAACTATTACAAGTATACAGAAGCGGATGAGACACTCATCAAGATTCAAAGGCATCAGCTTCCTCCTAAAGATTGGTGGCAAGCAATGCTGGCCATTTTACCCAGGTGTTATCAGTCTTTGGCTCCTTTTTCAATTTTCAAATTCCATGTCAGCTACAGGTCAATAGTAAGCACCGAATAAAGCACAAGAAAGAACAGGGGGAGTAGGTCAAATCAATGACAAGGCAAAGGGCTGGAACAGCAAGCCCAAAAAGCACAAATTTTGAAAACACAGCCCCAACCGACTCAAATGGACTCAAAAGTGAACATTTTCTGATAGAAAAGAACGGCTGTTACATTTGTATTCACTTCAACATTTACTTTCTCACAAGCCGCTCCTTAGGAGTTGGTGAAATAATTTATGAGTTAATAACTCATCCTCTAGATATTTTGTATCTCCCTTTTGTATATATATCCCCTCATAGAATGTATTTGGGGTTGGTTGATTAATTCACTTCATGAGAGACTCGCACTGTATATCTGAGAATTTCTTTAATCAAAGACTGCTGAAAAGATTGGAGGACTGACTGTCTGTTGTGTTCAAATGGTTGAAGAGTGACTGTGGAATTCTTGTGCTGCTACATGGGACAATAAGTTTTTCTTCATTCTATTTCATTTTATATATATGTTTATCCGCTATCGTATCATTGTCTAAATAACAGGAAAAATGGATAGCCTAGACTTTGCTTAATTGCACTCTATGCTCAATTTCTATTGTTTCTATATGTTTTCCTCTGAATTAGCTGTGAATGTGAATTCCTTTTGGCTCATATTTCCCCTAATTCACACATGTATGACAATTATCTAGGAATTCTTGACTGCTCCTAGATAGAGCTCATTCACCTTCCCTCTGTTAAGCTGAAGGAGAGATTCTTAGTTGCCTCTCATTCCTTATCCCTCATTCCATTCTTATTTAGCCTAAAGGTTGTTTCATGTATAGCTATCCTGCTTTATAGTCCCCTTGTGACCAACAAAACGCACCAGCAACCTCACTTCAAGACTCCATGCCCAATGGTTTGAATCTCTTACACTATGCATGCCTCCCTACTTGAAGACATTAATCATCCCACCAAAACTTAAACAAAACACAAAGAACTCCATAACTAGCATAAAATCCTTCAAGCAAAGCTAAATCCTAAAGAGAGAGCCCTCTCTGATTGTAGGTAGGCTAGAACCTGCAGTCCAAAGATTGGTTTGTGGTTACCTCGGCCGTATTCCCTTGGGAGTCAAAGGGAACAACCTGAGTGCTAACATAATTGGCGACTCAACTGGGGAGGAACGAATTTTCCAACTACTGTCTACTCCTTAATGTTGTAGATAAAGTCCAAATGGAGTATATAAAAGCTGCTTCTATCAATCTTTATTTAGTCTTAAGCTCTAAACAGCTGTTCCAAAATTTGATCAGTCTCTTTCTAAACCACAACTGTTTCTAGAAAATTTCCAAAAAACAGGTTCAGAAGCTGGCTCCAAAGAAGAAGACCCGTTACACCAGGTCTAATCCAGATCCAGATCCACTAGCTATTTTTGAAAATCCTAATTTAATTCCAAATATTCTCAGGAAGCAAGAGGAAGAAGAGCATTTTACAGATTCAAGCCCTGAAACAGTTCCTCAAAATTATATTCCAACTCCTGCTAAAATTTCATTTCATCCTCACCCCACTATTCCTACATCTCCTACTTCCTCATCCACTTCACAAAGCACCTTCTCAACTCCTCCATCTACTGCACATACTACTATTATCCCAGTTGTTCCAGTCGTTGCATTTATCCCTGTTGTTCCTCTTATACCTGCAAATATGGCTAACAGATATGCACCTTTACAATTACCTGCAAATCCAGGGCCTATGCCTCAGGATTATCAAGCCAAGATAACTTATTTTGATGGTACTGGTTCTTACACAGCCCTGCAACATACCAAGAAAATGAAAGTCTACTTTTAAAACTATGAGATAGATGATGATAGTGTAAGAATGAGGATTTTTGTTCAAAGCTTAACCAGAGATGTAAGGCCCTGGTTCAGAGCTCTTCCTGCAAATTCTATAGGTGACACAGAGGCCCTATACCAAACTTTTCTTAACTGATGGGAGAAAAGGAAAGACCCACTTCACATATTATCTGAGTATGATACTATAAAAAGAGGCCCTCAAGAAACTGTCTTAGACTATTGTGCAAGGTTTAATAATGTTTACAATGCTATCCCACAGAACCTTAGGCCTCCACCTGATCTTGGCCTTATATAAATTTCCTGATAGATTTGACTCAGACATGGCATATCAATTGAGAGAAAGAGCCCCTCAAAGCCTAGTAGAAATGCAAAATATAACGGTTAGTGTCAAGGCAAACTTGATAGCTAAGCGGAATAGAGCAAGAGCTGAGAGAAGAACTAATTTTAAAGAAGAACCATCAGCCTTAGACCAGAATCATCATGGGATGGACAGCAAAACACTGTTGTTAGAAACCCAAATTTTAGGAAAAATCAAAATCCAAATGTTGGAAGAGCTGGCCCAGATCAAGACATAAGACCCCCTTTCCAAGAAAATTATACCGAAGCATCAACATCTACTGAACCAACAAAAGACACTCATATCAACTTGATGGGTTTAAAGAATGACCAACAAGTTTTCCTATCAAAGGAAGACCAAGAAGACCAAGATGATGGTGATTTGAATCAATTCCGAACCAAGTTCGGAGAGTCATTTGACTTCAAAGAAGGTTATTATACAGCTATATATGAAGTTCACAAACAATACAAGTTGAGAAGTAGGACCATAGATGTACCAGAACTTGTCAAATCAAAGGATACTAAACAGACTAAGAAGATAAAAGAAAAAGCTACTCTCACAGAAATTGTTGATATAACAAATCCAAATCCAAAAGAAGTCACCATAGAGGATGTTTCTGACATACAACCCTCTAAAAACCAGTCTTTTGTATCCTTTCCCTCAAAGGAAAATGTAAACAGCACCCCTAAAGGCTCTTCCAAATCAGAAATATCTCAAGAAATCACTGAGGAACAAGAGCAAATCTCTGATATCCCCATTGGAAGAGGTAAACCTACCTCTCACAATGCAAAAATCCAATCAGAAAAAACGATTGATTTAGAGGCAGAGATCAGTAAACTTAAGATATCTATCCCTTTAGCTAAAATTGCCAAGCATGCTGTATATAGGCAGCAAATCAAGAGATCACTGCAAATGCCAGAAAATAGGGATGATGTGAATGTATTAGATGATCAACCTGAGCTCCTTTTTGGCCCTGTTGTTGATGGAAAATCTGCTAATGGGGCTATCCTACCTTTTTATGTTAGTTTGCATATTCACGATAAAATCTTGCATAATGCAATGTTTGACTCAGGTGCCTCACACAACTTGATGCCTAGGGCTGTAATGGAGAAGCCAAACCTTGATATCATGAGGCCCTACAAAGACTTGTTCTCTTTTGACTCAAGTCAAGTCAAATGTTTAGGTTTAATCAAGGACTTATGTGTGTCCTTAGTCCAATATCAAAACAAGACAATTCTAATGGATGTGGTGGTAGCTGATATCCCACCTAAATATGGAATGTTGTTATCAAGATCCTGGGGAGCCAGGCTCCAGGGGTCTTTGCAATTAGACATGTCCTATGCTACTATATCAGTCTTTGGGCAACCAAAGAGACTGTATAGAGAAACACTGATGAAATATGTGGTAAGTAGTGAGGAGAGGCCCCAAAACTTTCCTATTTATGCAATCCATTCTGATATGGATTCTTTCATCCTGTTCAATGATGATGGATGTCCTCCAACTGATGATAAGCCTTTGGCTCTTGAGCAAGAAACAGACATAAATGAGAAACCAATTGTCCAAAACCTTGAAACTACTGAAATGATTGATGAAACGACCATACCAGACAAACCATATGAAATACAAAATTTTGATCTGCCCATGCCAAAAATAACTGAAATTCCCAATGCTGAACAGGAAAAAGAAATTCTTTGGTATCTTGAATTTGATGGGTTAGTGAATAAACTAGGAGCAGGGGCAAGAGTGTGGATCCATAATACACAAAACAATCATGCAGAGGGTCATGCTTATAGATTAAACTTCAGATGTACCAACAACATGGCAAAGTATGAGGCTCTCCTCTTAGGCATTAAACTAATCAAAGCTCTAGGAGCTGCCAAAATTTCAATACTAGGTGATTCAGACTTGATCATTCAACAGATGAAAGGCAACTTTGTTACTAATGACAATATATTGAGAGCCTACAGAAATGTTGCCACAGAAATACTCAATACCTTCTCTGAATTCCAGCTTGCTAAGACTACTAGAAGCCATAATCTTCATGCGCATAGTTTAGCTACTTTTGCTAGCACCTGCAAGTTGCCCTTTGAGCCCAATCACTATTTCACAGCTGAGATAAAGCACCGACCTTCTGTCCCAAACAATGTCAAAGATTGGAAATTGTTTGAAAATGATACACAAATAAATAATTTCCTGACTTTACAGCAAGAGATTTCAGGCCTAAATATTGATGCTGATCCCATGGATGTCCCATAATAGCAAGTGAACCAACATCAACAAACTATATCAGCTGAAGCAGCAAATCAAATGCTACACCCCACCACTTTTGATAACAAAAATGTGCAAGAGCTTAAACAAATGAACCTTGATGAAACAGTTGAGGCAGAGGCTGAAGTTATTGACCTGAAAGATAATTTCCTACCCACAGGCTTGGCTCCCTTAGAATACATCTTTGACTCAAATGATATCCCCAAGAAACCAAGCATACAACCTCTAAATGCTGCTATTGAAGACTGCAATATTGGAACTGCTGAAAAGCCCAAAATAATAAAACTGTGTAAGTCTTTGCCTTCTGATCAAAAACCAAAGTATGTTGATCTGTTTAAAGAGTTTCAAGATGTTTTTGCATGGAGTTATGAGGACCTAAAGTCCTATGACACTTCAGTTATTCAACATACCATTCCCTTAAAACCAAATCAAAAGCCTTTCAAGAAGAAACTAAGGAGAATCAACCCAGTACTTCTCCCTTTAATTGAGAAAGAAGTGAAGAAAATGTTTGAAGCTGGTATCATTACACCCATTAGATTTTCAGAATGGGTATC
Organism: Pinus taeda; assembly: GCA_000404065.3. Classification (NCBI taxonomy): domain Eukaryota; kingdom Viridiplantae; phylum Streptophyta; class Pinopsida; order Pinales; family Pinaceae; genus Pinus; species Pinus taeda. Next base: position 21,250 of record APFE031189837.1, on the reverse strand, counting down.
CAATCTTGTTCCCACAAGGAAAAAATCAGGTGAGATCAGACTATGTGTTGATTTGAGAAATTTGAACCAAGCATCCCTTAAAGACCATTACCCATCACCCAAGATGGACCACATTCTACAAAGAGTAGTGGGATCTTCAAGAATTTCATTGCTTGATGGTTTCTCAGGTTTCAATCAAATCCTAGTTCACCCTGATGATCAAGATAAAACAACATTTACAACACCATGGGGAACTTTTAAATATGTGAAAATTCCTTTCGGACTTAAGAATGCAGGTGCTACCTTTCAAAGGGCAATGGACATAGCATTTGCTAAAGAAATCCATGATTTCTTAGTGGTCTACCTTGATGACCTAACCGCTTTCCCAAAATCTGATCAAGAACATCTAAAACACCTAAGACAAGTGTTCCTAACATGTAGAAAATATGGCATATCCTTGAATCCTAAGAAGTCCCTCTTTGGTCTAGAGGAAGGTAAGTTGCTAGGCCATATTATTTCAAAAGATGGTATTAGAATTGATCCGGATAGAATTCGAGCCATTCTTCAAGTCCCCCATCCAAGAAACATTAAAGAATTGCAAGCCTTTTTAGGGAAAATCAACTTCCTAAGAAGATTTATTCCAAACCTAGCTGAGCTGATAAGATTATTAAACAACATGTTGAAGAAGGATTCCAAAGTAAAATGGACACTAGAGGCTAAGCAAGCCTTCGAGGGCATAAAAACTTCCTTGACTCAAACACCGGTCCTAACCAGTCCCCAATTTGACACATATTTTATCATTTTCTCCTTTGCTTCCCAACACACCATTGCTGCTGTTTTATTACAAAAAGATGATCAAGGAAATGAGAAGCCCATTGCCTTTTTTAGCAGAGCTCTTAGGGATTCCCCCTTGAAGTACCAAATCATGGAAAAGCAGGCCTATGCCCTGGTGAAGGCCATCAAAGACTTTAGAGTTTATATTCTATACTCCCATGTGATTGCTTATGTTCCAAACTCTATTGTAAAAGGCATATTAACCCAAGAAGGGATAGAAGGCAAAAGAGGCAAATGGATTACCAATATCCTTGAATATGACATTGAGATAAAACCCACCAAGTTGATAAAGGGACAAGGTTTAGCCAAGTTGATGTTCGAAACAAATTTTCAAGCCTTAGACATTAATGAACTGGACAATGAACAGGAGCTGGCGACTCCACAGATCAGTCAAGTGTTTTTGCAATCCCCCTGGTATGCTGATATTTGTTTTATATTGCTAAACCTATGTTCTCCCCCAGGGTTGTCCAGAACCAAAAAGAGATTTTTAAAGATGAAAGCTTCAAAATTTTGTGTACTAGATGGTGCCCTGTTTTGGAAAAATCATGAAGGCATATTGCTTAATTGTTTAACTATAAATGAAAATGACAGTGTTATGAAAGAGTTTCATGCAGGAGACTATGGAGGACATTTGTATTGGAAATCCACTGTTGACAAGATATTAAGCGCTGGTTACTATTGGCCTTCCCTCTTTGCAGATGTCAAGAAGTTTGTTGTTTCATGTCACAAGTGCCAGATCTTTGAAGGCAAAAGGAAGCTGCTGCCCTTGCCCCTTAAGACCATTTCAACAGAGAAGCCTTTTCAACAATGGGGTTTGGACTTCATTGGAGAAATTCACCCATCGTCTTCAAGCCAGCATAAGTGGATATTAATAGCCACATATTACTTTACCAAGTGGATTGAGGCCATCCCATGCAGGCAGGCCAATGACTCCACCATTATCCAATTCCTTGAAACCAACATTCTGTCTAGATTTGGCTGCCCTGACAAAATCATTACAGACAATGCTACTGCCTTTAGATCCAACAAAATGATCAGTTCTTTTGTCATAAATTTCACATCACCTTAGGTCACTCCACATCCTATTACCCTCAAGGTAATGGTCTGGCTGAATCATCTAATAAGAGCCTTATTAACATCATCAAGAAAATCTTAGAGGAAAACAAGAAGAATTGGCACAAAAAGCTGGTAAATGCCTTATGGGCAGATAGATTGTCAACCAAGAGATCCATTGGGACAAGCCCATATGAGTTAGTTTATGGGATGGAGGCCAAGTTCCCTTTATCTCTAGGAATCCCTGTTATCAAGTTGCTGCAAGAGATACAGGCTGAGCCCAATGATATCCAAAGAAGAACCAATCAAACTATCTATCTACAACAGACCAGAGAGAAAGTATACAACAGAGTTCAGATTTTGCAAGAAAAGCTCAAGAAAATGTTTGACAAAAGAACCAAAGCAGAAGATTTCTTCATAGGCAATAAAGTTCTTAAATGGGATTCAAGAAGAGAAGACAAAGGAAAACATTGCAAGTTTGATTTCCTTTGGAGAGGACCCTTTGTTATTCATGTTGTTCAAGGTAATAACACCTATTTTCTAAAGAGTTTGGATGGCACAAATACTGAGGAAGGCCCTGTAAATGGGCAAATTCTCAAGCACTATTTTGATTCCCTGTAATCAGCATAACACCACTGTATATTATACATAAATATTTGTATTTCCAGCAGTCTTATTTACAACAACTAGAGAGCCAACAAATGTAGCAAACTTTGACCAAATCAGGGAACTGCACCATTTTGGTGTACATTTTGAGTCTTTCATAATAAATCAAGAAAAGCGCTTGGGAGATATGGGGATGATGATAAATATTCAGAGAAATCAGTAAATAAGGATCTATAATTTTGCACAGAGCAACTCAAAGGGTACTTCATACAAGTTACAAGAATTCAGATCAATGGTTTCCAAAACAAGGAAATTTCAGACTGCAGCAAGAATGAAAAAATAAGGCAGCCTGACCTGCTGTTCTTGGCCTTTCACAAGGAAAGGCCATCCCCAAGTGGAGCCACTGTTAGCTTCTTATACCAATAGGTTTCATTTTTCATGATTGGCAGTGGAAGTGCCAAAAATGTTCATCTTTTTCATGCTGCAAAAGTTCCATTTTTGAAGAATTTCACAGTTAAGGGAGGGCCAAACAGCTTAATCTTGGCCTCCCTAAGTTTAAATTGCTTGTTTTAGAAAATAGAGAAAGAAAATTTGTCCAAACAGTTTAAGCTTGGCAGATTAGTAGCTAGGTAGAGAATGAAGGTGCCCAACTGTCTAATCTGGGTCCTTGGAAGCAATAAAGGTAGTTTTTAGATAGGAGGGCAGCTAAAAAAGAAAAAAGCAATCAGGGTTTGCAAGTCTAAGTGCACCCTTCCTGAAGTAACAAAAAATGCTAGGTGTATTAGGCTGGGTAGGTAGCCTGGGGTTGCAGAAACAAGATCATCTTCAGTTTTGACCTAAACAAAGAAAGCTCATCTCATTAGAGGCAGGAGTACCAAGGCAGTGTTTTGATGGCAAAGTTTGGAAGCATGTTTAACTCCCCTTCACTCCCCCTAAAAATCTCTTACTAACATTCCCCTAGTGGACCTTGGGATTTGCCCAAAAGAAGCCACACTTCTTATGCAAAAATCATTTTTCATCTTCTATGCAATTCCTATGTGTATCATCGCTTCCTAGACTTATCATTGTGCCCCTTCCATTTCCACTCCACCAAGTCATATTAACTCCTAATTCTACTATATAGCTCCCTAACTACTTTCCCATCCCTATTTGCTATTAAAACTATTTAAAATCCCAAAAAATAATAATATCCCTACCCCTTGGCACTATAGCCATATTTCCTAAGTCGGGGAAATAATAGTCCATCTGGGGCTACTATTAACCCTTCTGTGTTCTAATCTGGAGTTAGTTTGACCTCTGGTTAGACTAACAGCCATTTCCCTTTAATCCTAACCCCATAAAACCCACTTTCCGCCCTTATCCTAAAGTTATGTATATAAAACATTTAACCCCACTCGCGCATAACCCGTAAACCCACATTTCTAATGTTTACCCCCCCCGCCGTATGAATAAACAAATATTAAACAGCACACGGGCCCCGTCCCTAACCTTCTGCCGTCTTACCTATCCCGTCGGCTGTTAGATCTGGCGTGCCCTAGATCTACGGTGGGCGGGTCTTTTCCTGCCCCGATGTGCCGAGGGTTAACGTTCGGGAGATGGGCGGTTTTCCTGCCGTACTCCTGCCATACATCGCCCTCCCGGCTGTGTCGGAGCCCCCTCCTCCGAAATTACTTATGCGCAAAAGAGGTCCGATAGAAACCGGAAACTGCTTTCCCCCTTGTGTCGTCGGTGCCACGTCTCCCCCATGACGTCACCTCCGCTCCGCCGATGTTCTGCCATGTTACTGCCACCTCATCCCTTTCCCGCCCGCGCCCTGCCGCCGTTTCATTGCCACATCACTGCCCCGTCAGATGCCACATCACCCATCCGTACCCGGGACCCGCTGATGACGTCATGCTGATGTCATCCCGTAAAAGCGCCAAAATGTCATTTTTTGCATAAAAAGTGCGCAAACGACCGTTTTGTTTCATTTCTATTGGTCCATTTGTAAAGCTCTCATTCGCTCTTGTGACCGTTTTTGGTCCCAAAGCTTGGATTCGTCCAACCAAGCTGCCGCAGCCTGCAATTCGACTCCATAGCTTGTCGTTGTACCAGCTCATCCACCCTCAACGCCGTTGCAACTAGGTATTTGCCGAATTTTACCTTTTTGCCCTTGTTCTTCCCATTTTTCTCCATTTTTCATGCTGCAAACCTGCAAAATTCCTCAATTAGCAATTCTGCTACACCTAAGACTTCACTAAAATCCACTGGTAAGCCTTCACTTCAAAAGCAACCTTGTAAACCTGCGCCCGTTTACAATTTCACCGTCGAAACTCCGTTTAGAGCTCGACCTCCAGACAAAATCTTGCAGCAGCTCAGCATTGCCCCATTTCACCTCATTCCACTGTATAAAGCAGTCCATTGAAGTCATAGTAACTCCTTCCCCCTCTGCATTTTTCCTCATAGTCTTTAAATCCAGAGAATTCACTAAGAGAAGGGAAGTTGGCCTAAAAACTCTATAAAAATTTCCTTTTTATCATAAGTGCCAAGCAGTCAAGCTATTGTTACATTTGAGTTCAGTCCCAGGTTTCTCTACTAGTCATCGCAAGCAAGTTTGTTTAACCAACTGTTGCTTTAATCTTCCTTGTAAGCTCAAACATTGAAAAGTTCCATAATGACCACTCCATCAGCTCTAGACATCACTCCAATGAATCCACCAAACAAAGAGCTTGAGTCAATGGCCCTGGCTAATAGTGATTATCTTATTCAAGATCTAGTTGGGGACAGGAACCATTTGCATACCTATTTCCAGCTAAGAAACAGCTTCCTTAACAACTCTGACATGTATGGAATATGGGAGTCCAATTTGCCACATTATTTCCTCCCCTCTGTCAATGTTTTTCCATAGATTATTCACCTGTGTGCTGCAAAGTATGAACCAAATCAGAGAGTTGTCAAGTCTCCATCTGGGAGCATACTTTTTTATATCACTCCTGACTCCATCAAGCATATGTTAAATTTCAAACAAATGCAGCTACTATATCCCTTCTCCATGAAGCATTTGCTGGAAGAAGCCTCCTGGCTCCCTGGTCCCAAGATTGAAAGAATTGCTAAGACATTTATGAAGGCAGATAGACAACCTAAGGAGCCACCTACATTCCTATATGTCCATTTCAACGAGGTTGGCAAACTACTAGTAGACATGATATCCTCTGTGCTAGGCTTCAAAACAAGTGAACATGTGGATGAGACAATGCTGGTTCTATTGTCTTCATTCAGCCAAGGGCAGCCTCCTTCTATCAAGTATAACTATGCCAAGTTCATAGCAAACAAAATTCATGACCAGATCATAAAGCTAGATAGGGAGGGAAGTCTTCAAATATTCCTCATACATCTACCATTTGTTCATGTATTATCAGTCTGAAAGCTTCCAATGTCCCATCAGGAAATTGGATTCAAAAGGAGAAAGAAGATCTGTGGTCCTCTGGTCATCAGTATTCCATCAAGTCCAGCGTTCTCCTTATTCTTACTGTGAGTTCATTGACCAGTTTGTCTATCCAGTCTCCTGCCTCTTAATGAGAACTCCTCCTCCCAGAATATCTTATGAGATGCAGAAGATATTGCAGCTATCCAAGAGCTACAAATTAGGTGATTGGTATCTATACCAGGATCACATTGTGATCAGAATCTATGGCTGTGAGCTTTGTCCTTACAGGCTCCCAAGATATGTGCCAATGAGGTTGTTTGCCGGAATACTACAGGCAGCTAATCAATTCAGATCTTAGTCATTTTCACAGCACCAAGAAGAAGGCTCGCCTGAAATTTAAAGACCACCTAGGCCCCTTCATCATGAACAAGAAGGAAGGTTGGCAAGATGCTGACCTAATAATGAAGGATCAACTTAAGTTGAAAAGAAGTTTCTAGTGGGTCCCTTATGACCCGCTTGGTTTTATTAGTGCTAGAAGAGTCAAATATAGATTGACACCCTATACACAATGCAAAATCCTACACATTGAACAATATGCTAATCAAGATGCGTGGGCACAAGGCACATTAGTTGAAGAATTCACTCAGGAGGAAATTATGGAGCAGAATGTTAAGGACCTTGAAAAAACTCTTGACTTGGATTATTGTGAGCAGGTAACATTCAAGTTGCCACAACAAATTGGAGAGGGCACATCAGCTGTTGCAGCTGCACAACCCAGCCAAGCACCATCTTCATCAACAACAGGTACAACAAAGAGAAAAGAGCCAATGGACACAGAATAGGTGACTACAGAGCTGCCTGCTACTTCAATGGAGCAGTCCCAAGAACAGGCTCCTCCACAGCAAACAGAGGCACCCCAAATGCCAGTTTTATAGACTCCTGCCCATGAGGAAAGAGGCAGAAAACGTGACAGATAAGATTCCCCACCTGCCAGTGGATCTGCACAACAGCCTGAATCTAAGAGGCAAAGAGTTGATTCTCCATTTGAGGAGGAAATCAGTGAAGAGATCCTTGAAAGCCCAAGGAAAGACAGAGAGGGAAGCCAACCAATGCCTACCAGCTCTTTCCAACAAGAGCTAGATAGACAACATGCCATGGAGGTGTCTTCCTCCACACAACAAAGCAAGAGACCAGTTAGTGTCAAATCCAGCTTCAAAGAGATCAAAACTCAAAATGAGCTTCTAAGAGTGCAATTATATGACCATTTCCTAAAAGCAACACCTGCTAAACAGGAAATATTGATGGCAGTATATGATATCAAGGAAGAGAAAATGATTCTTAGCCATTTCAAGCCCAAAGTTCAGAAGCCTAAGACAGCTGTAGACTATGTCAGGACAAATTTGCAGGTCATGGCCAAAGACATCCACCCCATGGACCAAATTGAGCTACATAAGCAGACTGGTGAGATGGTCTATGCTACTTTAGCAGACAAGGCCACACTGGCTCATGAATTAAAAGAATCATTGAAGAACATTAACGCTCAGTTAGATTTGGAGAGAATGTCCTCCATAGCTAAAGACAACAGAATTAAAACATTGGAGGACATTATTGTTGACCTAGGACATGATCCTAAGGATCCTAAGGGTGTGAGGGCCCTTATGAAGAAGAAGTATGATGATATTGCTGCATTGAGAAAGCGATTGAGGTTGCCTCCTACTGAACACCCTCAAACTGCAGAATTAGTTCAAGAGAAAGAAACTGAAGATACATTAGATTTGTTGATGAAAATGAATCAAAGAGTAATCCAGATGGAGGAAGAATTAGAAAGAGCAACCCAGAGTAAGCAGGGAGAAGCAACCTCCCAGCCACCTCCAGCAGTTCCAGCTAATGTCCATGTTCCTCCTACACAGCCAACAGCAATCCCAGAAGCCACATCAGTAACAACATCATTAGCAACTACAACAGCATCTGAAACAAGCATGAGCATGGAAGAAATGATGAAAGCTGTCAAGGAGCTTGAGCTTCAGGCTACAGAGATAAAAGAGGCCAAAGAGAAATTGGCCAATCTTGAAGGAAAGTATGACAAATCTGAAATGATAGTAGCTGAAAAAACAAGGGAAATTAAGGGCTTGAATGACAAAATTAAAGCCTTGGAGAAAGAGCTAGCTTTAGACAAAACCATGATTGAAATAAAGAAGATTTTGTGGGCCAAGATAAATCAGTCAATCACTGGCCAATGGAGGTCAATTCAAGCCATGTATGAATAGGTAGAACTAATTGGCAAAGCTCAGTTTGAAACTCAGAGAGCCAAAACAGCATTAGGAAACATGCCTGAGCAGGCCAACAAAATGATCAACTTCCTAAATCATCAAACCAAGGAAGAACTGGCAGCATTACAAATTATGAGTAGAACATATGCCATACTGACAGCCAAGAAAGTGCTGACGTTAAGAGGCTTTTTCCAAACTCTAGAAGCAAGATGTCGGGAAATCCAAAAGGATGTAGATAATTTTGAAATAAATCTTGCAGCACTACAGACTAGAGGATTTCCCAGCTTATTAACCAGCGCTGGAAGGTTATTAACACGTGACCAATATGCAACTAGACTCAATAATTATGTCACAAATCAGCTTACTGCTTCATCAAGTTCTCCAGCACAGGCAGGACCTCCTTCAGGACAGACTCTCTATGACAAGCTGGAAAACTTATTTTACATGGAACATGAAGTCAACCACCTGTTTGAGATGCCACCTAACTATTACAAGTATATAGAAGCGGAAGAGACACTCATCAAGATTCAAAGGCATCAGCTTCCTCTTGAAGATTGGTGGCAAGCAATGCTGGCCATTTTACTCAGGTGACATCAGTCTTTGGCTCCTTTTTCAATTTTCAAATTCCATGTCAGCTACAGGTCAATAGTAAGCACCAGATAAAGCACAAGAAAGAATAGGTGGAGCAGGTCAATTCAATGACAAGGCAAAGGGCTGGAACAACAAGCCCAAAAAGCACGGATTTTGAAAACACAGCCCCAGCCGGCTCAAATGGACTCAAAAGTCAACATTTTCTGACAGAAAAGAACGGCTGTTACATTTGTATTTACTTCAACGTTTAATTTCTCACCAGCCGCTCCTTAGGAGTTGGTGAAAGAATTTATGAGTTAATAACTCATCCTCTAGATATTTTGTATCTCCTTTTTGTATATATATCCCCTCTTAGAATGTATTTGGGGTTGGTTGATTAATTCACTTCATGAGAGACTCGCACTATATATCTGAGAATTTTTTTAATCAAAGACTGCTGAAAAGATTGGAGGACTGACTGTCTGCTATGTTCAAATGGTTGAAGAGTGACTGTGGAATTCTTGTGTTTCTACATGGGACAATAAGTTTTTCTTCATTCTATTTCATTTTATATATATGTTTATCCGCTATCGTATCGTTGTCTAAATAACAGGAAAAATGGATAGCCTAGACTTTGCTTAACTGCACTCTATGCTCAATTTCTGTTGTTTCTATATGTTTTCCTCTGAATTAGCTGTGAATGTGAATTCCTTTTGGCTCATATTTCCCCTAATTCACACATGTATGACAATTATCTAGGAATTCTTGACTGCTCCTAGATAGAGCTCATTCACCTTCCCTCTGTTAAGCTGAAGGAGAGATTCTTAGTTGCCTCTCATTCCTTAGCCATCATTCCATTCTTATTTAGCCTGAACGTTGTTTCATGTATAGCTATCCTGCTTTATAGTCCCCTTGTGACCAAGAAAACGCACCAGCAGCCTTACTTCATGACTCCATGCCCAATGGTTTGAATCTCTTACACTATGCATGCCTCCCTACTTGAAGACATTAATCATCCCACAAAAACTTAAACAAAACACAAAGAACTCCATAACTAGCCTAAAATCCTTGAAGCAAAGCTAAATCCTAAAGAGAGAGCCCTCTCTGGTTGCAGGTAGGCTAGGACCTGCAGTCCAAAGATTGGTTTGTGGTTATCTCGGCCGTATTCCCTTGGGAGTCAAAGGGAACAACCTGAGTGCTAACATGTGGTATCATCCTACCTCCTTCAATGAACCTGTAATAGGAGCTGAGGTTTGGTTGTGGGCTAGGTTCTTTCAGTTCTTAGCCCTCTTCCTTTGTTTCTTGTTGAGTAATTCCTTCCTGGTCTCTTTTATGTGTTTCCTGTAGGTTTGATAGAGTGTCTTGTAGGATGGTGTCTACTTCTTGTAGGTCTGGCTATGTCTCCTATAGGATACCTTTCCCTTTGATGAGGCTAACCTTGTGACAGGCCTCCTAACATAGGTGATTGGAGACTTGGGAGAAGCTTGTTTTGATGTTCCTTCTCCTTTATTTTTCTTTAGAGGGACTTCTTTCTCTTGTTGTTTTGGTGAATCCTCAATG
>APFE031189837.1:0-10548 GCA_000404065.3 Pinus taeda | reverse complement strand
AGATTTCCCAAAAAACGTCGTTTAGGGCCTCAAAACGGCTCCGGAAGTTTAGGACCCGAAAAAACTGCTAAAAATAGTAAATTGTGCTACAATTACGGAAACTGAAAAAATGAAAGAGATAGTTGCGGGGGTCCAAATGGGATAGGTGGGTGGCCACCAATATCCACCTAGATCAGGTAGGGGTTTGAGGTTTCCCTTGTCTAATCCTAGTGCTCTTTCTTGTCCTGAAGTACAATGGGGTTTGTCTTTGCCTCTTTCCCTTTGATTTGACAGGTGTACTTAGGGCAGGTTGAGCAGCAACTGCCTCTTTCTTTGTAGGCTCTGGAGACACCCTTGGGGATTATTCTTCTTCTCTGCCTTGAGCTGCCACCCTCACTATCTTGTTGATGTTATTGATGAATTCTTGCCTTGATAAGGGCTTCTTGAATATTTGTACTCTATACCCATTAACAAGGAAAGGGATAGCCTCTACATCAATGGTTATTATCTGCATAGTGCCATTATCATGAAATTTTTCTATTACATAAGGCCCTAACCATCTAGTCCTTAACTTGCCTTTAAAATCCTTTTATCGGGAATCATACAACAAAGCCCAATCACCTTCTTGAAACTGTTTATCTTTTATATTCTTGTCATGCCAAATTTTCCTTTGAACTTGAGTCACCTCTATGTGCAAGAGGGCCTTCATCCTAAATTCATCTAACCCATTCAGCTGGAGAATTCTTTCTTGTTGTGCCCTAGTGATATCCAGATCCAATTATGCTGCCATCCTTAAGGTGTTGTATTCAAATTCAATGGACAATAGGGATTTATTCCCATAGACCAACTCATAATGAGTGAAGCCTGTGGTGGTATTCCAAATGGTATTTTAGGCCCAAGTGGCCTCAACTAATCTGTCTGCCCAATCCTTTCTGCTACTGCTAATCACTTCAGTCAGAATTCCTTCCAATGCTCTGTCAGTTACCTCCACTTGCCCATTAGCCTGTGGGTGGTAAGGGGTGGATATTCTGTGCTTGTTCTTGTGCCAACTTAACATATTTTCAATCATGTGAGATGTAAATTGACTGCCTTGATCAATGACCAATTCTCTAGGGTACCCAAACATATAAAACACATTCTCCCTTAAGAATTAAACCACTTTATATTTCGTTTCTACTTTGATGGCTTTGACTTCAGCCCATTTTGTTAAGTAGTCGGTGCACACAATGATGTACTCCTTCTTTTTGGATGGAGGGTCAATGGGCTCGATGAAATCCATGCCCCACTTGTCAAATAGCTCGAAATTCACTTGAGGTTGCAGAGGCATCTCATCCCTTGGGGTAGGTTTCCCCATCGTTTGGCATCGATGACAGTGGCTGGTATACGTCCTCACATCTTGGTGAAGAGTGGGCCAGTAATGACTAGCTTGTAGTACCTTGAATGCTATTCTTTTGGCTACAAAGTGACCTCCATAAGGCCCATCATGACAGGCCATAAGGATGTCAAAGACTTCCTCCTCCCCAACACATCTTCTTAGAATTTGATCCGGACCTAGCTTGAAGAGATAACCCCTAATCCAAGTGAATGGGGCACTCTTTCTTATGATGATTCTCTTTTGCTTGCAGGACAAATTTGGTGGAAGTTGTGCAGACACCAAGTAGTTTGCTATGTCAGAAAACCATGGGGAGAGAACTGAAATGGCGAATAAATGTTCATTTGGTAACTAATCATCAACCATTCCTTCCTCCCCTAGAGACAAAGTCAATCTAGATAAAAAATCTGCAACAACATTCTCCTTGTCAGGCTTATCAATAATAGTTAAATCAAATTGTTGTAATAAAAGTAAACATCTAATAATTAGGCATTTACATCAAGTTCATTAATCAAGTATTTAATTGCAACATGGCCAGTATGTACAAATGTTTGGTAACCAATAATGTAATGCCTAAATTTATTCAATGAATGAACAATAGCTAGGAGCTCTTTTTCAGTCACTGTGTAGTTCAGCTCAACTTTCAACAGATTCTTACTAATGAAGTAAATGGCATAAGGTAGCTTGTCATATGTCTGGCCTAGAGTTTCTCCTATATCTGTGTGAGAGGCATCGACATGGATATGAAAAGGAAGAGCCCAATTTGGGCCTCGAAGAATAGGTGCAGTAGTCAAATTGTCCTTTAGGGTGTCCAAGGCTTCTTGACAACTTTCTGACCATAAAAATTCGGAGTCTTTGGCTAATAACCCAAATAAAGGAGACACTAAATTGCTGAAATATTTTATAAATATCATATAGTATCTGGCTAAACCTAAAAAATTCTAACATCCCTCCATTTCTGCGGAGTTGGGGCCCTTTTGATGATGGATATCTTATTTGGTTCTACCTGCAGTCCTTCATAGGATATTGAGTGACCTAGAACAGTCCTTGCAGTCATCAAGAACTCACATTTTTCGAGACTAGGGGATAATTTCATTTCAATGCATTTATTCAGCACCTTACTTAGGTTAGAGAGAGCCTCCTGGAAATCACACCCATAGGGTGTGAATTCATCCATATAAATTTCTACTACATCATGGACTAGCTCTAAAAATATACTTGGGACTACCCTTTGGAAAGTGGTAGGGGCATTGCATAGACCAAAAGGAAGGACCCTATAAACGAAAGCACCCCAAGGATAGGTGAAGGTGGTCTTATCCTAGTCCCCTAGGCTAATCTAGATTTGATTGTACCCGCTGAACCCATCTAATAAAGAGAAAAACGTTTTCCCTGCCAGGCCATCTAACACTTGGTCAATGAAAGGTAGAGGAAAATGGTACTTCTTTGCTGCTTCATTTAACTCTCTGTAATCAACACAAATCCTCCACTTTCCATTTTTCCTTGGAACCAACACCAAAGGAGACACCCACTCACTGTCCGAAATAGGGTAAATGAATCCTGCATCCAGTAGCTTTTGTAACTCTTCTTTGACTATATCCTTGAGAGCTGGATTCATTCTTCTTTGGGGTTGTGAGACTGGTTTGCAACCTTCCTTGATGTAAATGTGGTGAGTACATACCGAGGGGTGCACTCCATTCATTTCTTTGTAATTCCAAGCAAAGACATCCAAATTCTCTCTTAGCATATTACATAACTCTTCTTCTTGGTGTATAGAGAGAGAGAGGGTATGATTTTCAGTGTTCTTTCAGGGCTGAATTCTATTGTCTTGACATGAGTAGGGTTTGAGTTAGCTAAGAATAGATCAATCCAATGGTTTTTCTTGGTTTCCTTCACTATTTCCTCCAGATACATGGTGTTGGGAGTTGGATTTTGGAGGATGTGTTCAAATAAAATAATCTTCATCAGGTTGTCCTCCTACTATTACAGTTTCTAGGGTATAGAGTTGGGAGGAGTAGAATTCATCTTCCTCCTCCTCTTCTAGACATAAAGGTAAGTCATTCTCTAAAGATGGCTGAGAAGGAGGGTATAAGACCAATTGCTTGGACAAATGCCCATTTTTGATAGTCACGTTTATAGCCTTGCAACTTATGTAGGCATCGACAGTGGCTAATCGAGGCCTCCCAAGTATGAGAGGATAACCATTAAATTTGGTCTTAGTCTGAAGAACTAAGAAGTCTACAGGGTACTCCTAAGAGTCAATGGAGACCATCACATCCTCAACAATCCCCTCAGGGGCTACTGTATATCGGTCTGCTAGCTACAAGACTATCGTGGTCTTTCTTAATGAACCCTGGAGATTCAGCTTGAGCATGGTGTCCTTAGTTATTACATTAATGGAAGCCCCAATATGAATCAAGGTATGGGGGACAATGGTGCCATTGATGTGTACATCTACTATAGGATTCCCAGGGTCTAAATACTTTGGGAAAATTACCTGCCCCAACATTAAGTCAGACAATTATCCAATGACATTAATGGTACGGGTGTCTCTTTTTCGCCTTCCTAGATGTTTGAAACACTTCTCTTTAATCAATATTTTGTAAATAGGTACATCCTTAATAGCTTGGAGAAGTGGGATTTTGACACATAGATTTTTCAATTCACCTAAAAGTTCATTCTCTTATGGGGTATGCTGGACTTGATGAGTTAATCTTTCAGGAAAGGGTGGTGGATTCACTCTAGGAATACTTTCCTCTCTTTGATCCTCACTCTCCCTAGGTGGAGGTGGAGGTTGGTTATCGAGGAACACTCTCCCAGACCTAAGGTTGATTTCCTAAATTTCGACAACATAAGTAGGGTAGGATGTCTCTGCACTGTAGGACTGGTGCGTCTATCTATTGTTTGGGTTCAAGTTTGGTTGGGCAAGCATGTGAGGTTGTTTAGGTGGAGGAAGGTGTAAGATTTGTGGTTGTTATGGAAGTGAAGGCAATAAAGCTAGAGGATTGTTGTTTGGGGGCCTACACCCCTAGGGTGGTGCATTCCACTTAGGTTGTGGAGGAGTATATGGCTGGTTGGTCGGTTGGGAATGGTACTGAGGTGTAAAAGACCAGGGAGAAGGTGTAGACCAGGAGGGATGAGCAGGGGGACCCCAAGAGGGAATGGATGTGTTTTGGTTAGGGTTGTAATATGCATAGGATGACCCTTGCATGCCCCGCTAGTATGGTCGAGGCCCATGAGGCCTCCTTTGATTTATGTAGTAGATCTATTTAGTCACCCCATCAGTTCCCTGATACACAACTTTTAGTCTATGTAGAGAAGGGTACTTATCTATGGAGTGGTTTTCTTCATAGACTGAGCAGATTTATATAAGTTTTAATGGACATTCATTCCTAGGGTGCCTCCTTATGGATCTAGGGAAGAAGATGACTAATTCTCTCTCTGCTTCCTCCTGCTTCCTCTTAATTTTGATAATGTCCATCTACAGGGCAAGGGTTTGCAACATTTCACTCTTAAAATCTTCCAACATGTTTCCAATTTCACTTTTTATAGATGTGTTGGAAGAGGATGAGTTGGCCATTGTTTTCCTGACCCTACCGCTTTTTCTAGCTGCCCTAGAATGGTTCCTAAAAACGGTCTTGATATGCTTATAGAGTAGATGGTAGATGTCCCCTCCTGATAGCAGGTTTAGGGTATCTAGGAGATCTTCCTTGATCCCCCTAAATAGGACTAGCTTAAGTGACTTAGGATAGAGCGTGCACCTGACCCTTTTATAGCTGAGCTGGAACCTTTCCTCATAATCCTCTAAGGACTCATCATGCCCCAAGGTCATTCTAAAAATGTCCTCTTTGGTATATTTGGACTTGCAGTAGTCCCTATACTTGTTGTTGAAAGATTATTGCATATGTGCCCAGGTGGTGATACTATCCCTAGGTAAACCCATGAACCATCGTAGAGCTGCATCCTTGAGAGTGGATGGGAATAATTTCAACTTCTGATCATCAATGGTGTAATCATAAATTCTGCATATGACAACAAATTCAAACAAGAAAGTATCTGGATCTTCTGAGGTCAGGCCATGGAAGTGAGTAAGAGAAGAGTGGCTTATGTTTTTCATCTTGGCATTCCCATTGGTTTCTCTGATGGGAAAAGCACCCTCAATTCTTTCTTTATCTTCCCTTTCATTTTTATTTTCAACCATTATGTCAGTTGGAGTGGGTTCTTCTTCTTCCCCTATAGGCTCTTCAAAAATCTCTGGTTGTTAGCCTAAGGGGTCCTCTAATTCACAGCCACTGAAGAAGAGGGAAGGTTGGATATTTGAAGTGGTGGGGGTATTTGGTAGAAATTTTCCTAAGTTATCCCTATTCCTATGAGGCATGAAATAAGTGTTTTTGTTTTGTTTTTCAAGATTTTAAGACTAATTGCAGAATTGAAAAGACAAACTGAATTGAAACTAACTGTTGAATGAAATCACTTGTAGAATGGAAAGGAAAGCAAACAAACTTACAACTATTTTGCAAAAATGGCACTAATAGTAGAATGAAAGAGACAAGAAATGGAAGAAAGTATAAATCACATCTACTCAGACACCTCCCTACCAACGGTGCCAAAAGGTGATGAGCACTAGTATTGCAGCAAGAATGTTGCAACTCCTCGGGCCACCAACTTTACTTCATCAACCCAGGGTTTGTACAAACTTGGAGGTGACAATGCTATATACACAAATAGATGTAATGGGTCCACTCTTTGTCACCGTTGAGATCGGGCAATAGACCTCTAGGGTTTTCTAAACCATCCTTCTATTGACTTAGAATAAGTTTGAATAACAATTGAGAGAGGATAAGTTTTTCGTAATTGAGAGGATTGGAATGCTAACTGCTACAGTAATGAAAGACTGAATTGAGAGGATTGAAATTATACCTACTGCAGTAATTAAAGATTGAAATAGATGCCTAAAACGCACAACTCATCTAGCTATTTGTTAAGATAACTTGCTTCAAAAGAATTCTAATTTAACACATGTGAAACCCTAACTAACCTAAGCATGAAATCTGATCTAAACAAGAACTTAACTAATGTGCACATGACTAAGCATAACAACTTTTTATTTTTATCTTTTTGTGAAAACATGAATGCTAATCCTTCTTGGTTTCATGGAAGGTGGGGTAGGTGTGGAGGGAGATAAGTGTGATGGGTCAATTGGATTGGGAGGCAAGCAGGGGTTTTCTCCTAGCTTTCGTGATGCATTTTTCACAAATCGGGCTCAAAACAAGCCACTACAGGTTTTCCTACAGGATGTCCTAGTTCACCTAGAGGAACAGGCCAAAGTATAAGGAGTGATTTGAATAGTGGTATGGAGCTTAGGGAAGGTGAGTGATGGAAGGAATAAGGCAAGGAAGTGGTTGGAACTCATTCAAAACTCAAACCAAAACTCTATGATGGTTGTATGTGCTCAACAAGCATGGTAAGTTGTCCTTGTGAAATGATAGCTCAGATTGAGAACTTAGTGGCCTTTTGAAATCATGGGTGGGTGTGGTTTGGCTGAGGTTGATTATATGAGGTTTTCCTGTAATATTTAAACTCCTGCAACATACACATTGTTGGAATTTATCCATAAATCATTTCAAAACAATAAGGGTTTACAACAGTATAAGGAAACAAAATTTGCATCATTTATTTGCCAAGTTCATGCATGGAAATGCTTGAAACCTATTATGAAAGGAACATGAAATCTAATACAAAAGTTAATATATCCGAGATGACAACTACAACTTATCTTCTAAAACTGAAAGATGATGACATAATTAGCAGAAAAACCCTAAATTTCATAAGAAACCAAAATTCTGTCTTTTTGGGGCTGAATGGGAGTTCTTCCTCAAACCATGGTCCCTGAAGGGAGGAATGAGGTAATATCCACCTGTTATCAACCTTTTCTGAATATTTTCTTGTCTCTTTGATGCTACTGTTAAAGCTAGGCACAAATGGAAGAAAACTAATCGAATTTACCAATACTTGCAATGTAATAACACCAAAATCAATTTAACAAGTAATCTATGAAATAACCTAAGCATACAAGTACAGTAAGAGGAACCTATCCTACTAGGGTTGGGCCCTAACCCAAGAGCTCCAGCCCTCTAAGTCAACTCAGTGTTGGATCAAGGGAATGCTCATTTTCATTAACATATCAAAAAATACACTACATTTTTTGGTCACAATCCTTCAACTCGAAAAGTGCTTAGCTATTTTGCACAAAAAATCTGAATCCTAATGAGGATATAGGCCTCTTTATTTATACAACTGAAGTTACTAACACCTTCCTTAAATCTAGGGAGGCATAACTCCTAATCTTAAGATTAATTGGTTCTTAACTATCAATGGCTTGGTTGCCAATGATCCTCATGACTCGGCTGCCTGCAACTCTGAGCTGGTGTGATTTGATTAAGGGATCTTCGAGTGAGTGAGGATTTAATGAGGCAAATCCATCTCCTATAATCTCTTCTTCTCGTCTCATTCAAGTTCCTACACCTTAAGTAGCCATAATTTGCTTCCAAAAACCTGCAATCAATGCACCTTAGACCACTAGACATAACATCTTACTTTTACTCATCTCATTAAGAAAAATATAATTAAAACATGTAAATAATTATGATAAGAGTTAATTTTAGTAAGCTTGGAGATGTATTAAGGTCCATATATTTTACCCAATGATGAGCCTCATTAGTTTGCACTAAAAAAAGAGATTTGCACCTACCTTGAGAGATTTGATCCCTCTAGGCACTTGATAGATTGAGAGTAAAGATGGATTTAGGTTGATTAAATTAAAATTATAATATCGTTGAAGTGGGCTCATCCAAGGATCTTGATCCTAATGGGTTTCCATCAAGGTTGAATCACTGTTTGGAATCACATACCCATGTGTCTCTTGAAAATTATAAAATTTAGGTGCTTAGAGATTATTCTCCCATTTGTCATCCCCTCCATGATAATTATGTACGGGGTTTAGGGAATCACCCTAAATGGATTTACCTGTGAAAATTGATAATGGATTAAAGGACATCTATCATTCTCATACAAGAGACTATGATTATTGGCTCTAAGGTGAGATCATATTTTCTGGAACTTTTCCTTGGATAGATGTTTTGTTTGCTCAATGCCCTTCGTCATTATGGGGTTTTGGCGGTTATATGGGATCCAAATATGGTTAATTTTTTTGCCTTTTAAATATTGTCTAGGTATATTTCTATTTGGGTTCATTAGGGGATGTAAGCATCACTTTCATATTTTAAATGCCTATGCCCCATATGACTCCATATTGGAGTTATAGGATTGGTTAGATAGATATAAATTATTAAGCATTCAATCTCTTATATTGACTGATGACTTAATTTTGATGGTTTATGTGGATGAGATTTGGGGATCGAAGGGAAAAATGGACCCAATGGGGCAATACTTCAAATATATTTTTAGGTCAAAATTTTTAGTGGATATCTTGTCGGCCCCACTTCTTCCTACTTGGAAAATGGATGTTCTAGTTTGGAGGGGATTGCTAAAAGATTAGATTGTTTCATGGTCATGAGAATTTGTAGGAAGATTGGGGATTGATGCATTCATGGATCTCTCCATGGAATTTGTCAGATCATTCTCCCATGTTCCTCCAATGGTGGCGTGATTATGATAGGAAGGGTATACCATTTAAATTTAATCATACTTGGTTAAAAGATTTCGAGTTTGATCACTTAGCTCAAGATTTCTGGTCAAAATCAGTTTATCATCAAGAGATTTCTCATATGGTGTAACACCCTCCTCCCACATCTACCCAAGTAACTGGACAACCATGGTAAAAATGTGATGAGAAGTTACTATGTTATGATTCGACCTCCTAAGTCACCTTAAGGAAGTGGAACCAATGTAAACACATCATACAAACCTTCCACATCAGAAACAAGAATCTCAGGAGCCATCCCAACCTCTCATGTAACCAGCCCCTAAGTCCCACTGATTTTTTAGTCAATTACACTCCTAGACACTCCCTTCATATGGGCATACATGTGTCTAGAGGGCTTTGGACACTCCCACAACATGGTATGCCAATGTCTAGGGAATTTTATTCCCAATGTTGTGCCTGCGTCCTCAGGAGTTGAGCCACTTTTTCATGCCCAAAGCCCAGGTCACTGCACAGAACTGAATGACATGTTCAGAACAAAAATATAACAATGGAATGATGATACAAACATAATTACTTAAAAAAGGGTTTGACTGGACCCCTACTAGCCATGGCAGGAATTTCGTTAAACATATCACAAATATGTAATCTATAGGTGTAAACAATAGATCTAAGCATAGGGGTCTCATACACATCTAAGAATCACTAAGAATCATAGATGCCTCAACAAATTAGCTGTCGTTTTATCCATTAGGCCATAGATACATTGTCCATTCATTTACAAGTGAAAACATGGTGAGAGCTATACATAGTCACTGCCATAATACATGTACATAACAAGCATAATAACAATAGAAATACCAAGGAAATAACATACATATAATCCACATATAAACCAATACAATCTCATAAAATAACAAGGAGAAATAACCTCATATTAATGATGCAAAGGCCAACCAGTTGTGGGACTTCCATCAACCACGCGACCATAGACATGGCTGAGCCAAAACTCTCTTCAGCTAGTCACCCCAATGCCATATTCCAAGCATGAATGTGGGATCTCATAAAACATATCAATCCAACACCATCTAGGGATTTCAAAGGCCAACGAACTGAACCCATCAAACAATGGTTCCACTTCACGATCAGACATCACAAAAATATCAACAGATTGGTCTCTACCCAAGCCTTCCAGGGCTCCATAACATTTGTTCCAACCAAGGCTTCCAGGATTAGTAACTCAACCCACAACTTACTCCATACTTCTAGAGAATTTTTCCAACCAAGGCTTACAGGACTAGGAACTCAACCCACCAAGCATTTCCAAAGAATTTTTCCAACCAAGGCTTCCAGGACTAGTAACTTAGCCCAAGCTATTATAGGGCTTCTAGAGCTTTTGTCCAACTAGGGCTTCCGGGAACTGGTAACTCAACGCAAGCTAAAGGAAACATGAGAACCAACCAGAAAACAAAGAAATAAACCCACAACACCATGGCTATCCAGGAAATGGCAAGGCTAGGCAAATCCATTGTTAATC
>APFE031189835.1:0-14742 GCA_000404065.3 Pinus taeda | reverse complement strand
CATTTCAAGGTTTGATGAATTCCATTTTCAAACCCTTCCTTAGAAAATTTGTGTTAGTATTTTTTTACGATATACTAAATCTACAACAAGTCTTGGAAGGCTTATGTTCAACATGTTGACAAGGTGCTCAAACTATTGTAGGAGAAACAATTATATGCAAAAATCTCCAAATTTTTCTTTAGAGTACAAGAGGTGGAGTATCTGGGTCATATTATATCTCATGAAGGTGTTAAGGTAGACCCTAGAAAAATTAAAGCCATTAAAGAATGGAAAATCCCCACGTCCATGAATCATCTATGAGGATTTCTCGGGTTGACAGGGTATTATTGCAAGCTCGTTACAGAATTGTGGTAGTTGACAGACTTACCAAGTATGCACACTTTTGTGCATTATCTCATCCATTTAAAGTCAGTACAGTTTCTATTGCATTTATGGAAATAATTCAAAAGCTACATGGAAATCCAAAGATTATTGTAAAGACAGAGATCCCATTTTCACTGGAAATTTTTGGACAGAATTATTTTCTTGTCTCGGTACTCAATTAGCTCATAGCTCATCTTGTCATCCTCAATCTGATGGAAAAACTGAGATAGTAAACAAATGTTTCGAAGGATGTCTTTGTTGCTTTGTCTTTGATAAAAAAACATAACGGGTCTAATGGTTTCCTCTGTCTAAATGGTGGTATAACACTTAATTCCATACTGTAGCAAAAACGACCCTATTTATGGCACTTTATGGATATCATCTACCATCCATCACATCATATTTAAGAGAAAATTCTAAGGTTCAAGCAGTGGAAGATCACATCGAGCATCGACAAAAAGTTCTCCAACTCTTAAAGGATAACCTCACTTTGGCACAGAATAGAATAAAACAACAGGAAGATCAACATTCAGTGAAAGAGGCTTTGATGTAGGTGACTGGGTATTCCTACGGCTACAACCATGTAAAAAAATGTCCCTCAAGCAATATAAGAAGGATAATAAATTATAACCAAAGTATTATGGTTCATACAAGGTGTTGCAAAAGATTGGTACTATGGCATACGAATTGGAGCTTCCTGCAGCTTCTTGAGTACACACAATTTTCCATGTTTCATGTTTAAAGAAGGTTATAGGTGACAAGCTCCCAGTTCAAACAATATTGCCAAAACTTGATGAGGAATGAAAATCATATTGGAACCTGAAGTAGTCATAGAAACAAGAACTCGACAGCTACGAAATCGATCAATTTCGGAGTATCTCATCAAGTGGAAGAACTTACCCGCTGAATATTCCACATGGGAGGATGATAATTTTATACAGAAGCATCCAAAACTACCCAAGCGTTGAGGACAACAATATTTTGAAGGAGAGGGGCATGTTAAGTACCTATAATACTAGTGATTCCCCCATTGCTATTGTCATTATAGCCCTTATTGTTATTATTGTGCCCCTATTGTCCCCATATTGTTATTAGTGTGCCCCATAGAAGCCCACTATTGTTATTGTTGTGCCCTTATATTATTATTGTTATGTCATCTTTGATTATATTGTGACCCCTTAGACTCCTATATATAGAAAGGAGGTTTAATCATTTGTAACATCCAAAAAATATTCATTTGTGTAATGTAAAGGAGGTTTCCCCCTCAAAGAGGTTGATTTTGAAGTCATTGATCTATCTTTTTTATATTTTTGTGAGTTGGTTCATAACAAAAATCCCCTGGTTAGTATTTCTCTTATTGAAAATAATTGTAATTAATTAAATTATTGAGAGAATGACATAGATTCTATCACTTGAGGAAGGATATTGCTTGAGGGAAATGTTGTTTTAAATGTCAGCCTTGGTTGGTTTAAATGGTATTAATGGGATGATTGTGCAATAATTTAACCAATGAGAAAATGGACATGCCCGGGTCTCCTTAACATCTAACAACAAGTAAGAAAGGACAAAAAATAAATACAGATAATATGGGATGCGTTGTGAGGATGTGGATTGTTATGAAAGTCAT
Source organism: Pinus taeda (assembly GCA_000404065.3). Taxonomy (NCBI): domain Eukaryota; kingdom Viridiplantae; phylum Streptophyta; class Pinopsida; order Pinales; family Pinaceae; genus Pinus; species Pinus taeda. Next base: position 12,752 of record APFE031189835.1, on the reverse strand, counting down.
GGAGAAGTGAGGTCAGTTAGTCCATTTTTGGAATAATGTAGAAGGAATTCATTCGATCATTGACTCATACTTGCACACTCTCACACACATGCAAGAGGCATCTACAAAGAATAAAATGTCTATAGTTTTTGTGTAAGATCATGGAGCCTAAAGGGAGATGTTGAAGTAAAATAGGAGGCTAAGAGGCTCCTAAGGATCAAGTACATCATTGAGAGGGAAAATAAGATACTGGAATTGAGAGAATTCAAGGAGAAGAGAAACTCCAATGATAGCCAATTAAGAAACCCATGGGGCTTGTTGACTGATAATCACATAATAATGGTTGTGCCTTACAAAGCTGACAAATCCACGGGAGACCTTGTTGGTTGATAACCTTTAAAAGGTGGAGCCACATAGGGCTAGTGGGATAATAACACTTGATGGTAGTTCCATGGGATTTGGACTAAAAACATAAGTGGAAGACTCCATTGAGTTGTATGGATGTGAACTCTTATTCCTTCAAAGATAACATGGTTGGTAAATCCTCCATCTCATCATCTATATATCTCTTTCTCCATATCTAAATTTATACTCTCTGTGACTAAATACCTAGAGATGTTGAGATGATGAAATATAACTCCCTCTATATAAAAGAAATCATTCCTTATCTAATGTTAAATCTTTAAATAGTTGGTGGGTGAAGGCAGTGTGGTCTTAAGGCACTATGTTGCAACTGATGATACAAATTTAATCTTCCAAGCATAAGGAGGTTGTATGCTCATGAAGTGGTACACTATGCTCTCTTTGTTTTGATAGTTGGTGGTTGAGGTGAGGCAACCTTGAGGCACCCTATTTCAGCTGATATTATTATTTAAAACTCCTCTAAAAGAACTCTACCTCAAGCTTTGGAATTTGGATCAAGAATGACAACTTCAAGAAAGACTTGACTACAGCTTGTATATGGTTAGGTGGAGAGTTAGAGTCCCACTCTTAGTTTCTAGAGTTTTTATAAGATGTATAACTATATGTTTATGCTCGTGATTACTATATTGTCTTTGTTATTTACATCAGGATAATGACATGCCAATATTCAGGAGTGTTGGTTCTTGCATACGTCAATTATAAAACATTTATTGGCTACAAGCCTATAATGATGTTAATTTAATGCTCAAATGTGTGGTTTATACCTGTGAATCGAATGGGGACTAAGATTTCATGTCTACCTGTCAAATGTGATTTCTTGTAGGAATTTAGGCATTGTATGCCTCTTATTCATTTTCAAGAGTTTGGTGTATGTTTATTAATAGCCCAAGATACCAGTGTATCTCTGAGATAAGATGAGCTTTGGTTTATTTCTATTAATATAAGCCTAAGAGGTTTATAGACCTCTGAGTTGCAATGAGCTTACGATCTGTCTAATGGGCCTTAGTGGTTATGAATAGGCAAACCCCGTCCTATTTATTGTATCACTTATACAATAGGCCATTGAGCCTTGTTCCTTTAGTTTCAAGCTCAGGAAGGATAGTGCTACAGACATATGGATTCATACCTGTATTTTAATATACAAATGTGTGTGTATGTGCATGTGTATACTTAGGAACTTACTTCACCCAAAGGCGGGATTGAACCTGTTAATGCTTGCAAAAAATCATGACTTCAAGACAAGGAAGGCTCACTTATAAGAGTGCGGGGAAATGATTTAATATACCTGATAATTATTCATGGGCTTATGGATTATATTATCACCCTTTCCCTTAACAAATCTCTCTTTTATGGAACCTTCGACCGTGGTATATAGATATATATATATATATATATATATATATATGGGTGTTTAATCTCAGTGTCAATGAAAACAAGGCACCACATGTGACAAAGGTTCATGACCATGGTCCTACAGGACACATCACCTCGGCCTTGTTACTTATTTAAGCATCGAGATAGCTCAAAAATCACATGGCCACCCTATGCAGGATACTATTGGTTGTGCATGCTTTGCCTCCATGTAATCCCAGAGCCTCATCAACTTGGGCCATTCTTTGGAGCATGCCCTTTATTCCTTCTTGGGATCTCCCTTCCAAGATGACGTAAACATTATGGTTGGGTTGTGTCGACTTGTTTCCACTTGGAAAATATTCTCTTGCCTTCCTATACTCGAATGGGCCCTCATGCCACATCCTCCTAGCATTGAATTATCCAAGCTCAGCTCTATGTTACATGTTATTGAATCTTCTAGGATATGGACTCTAAGGAACAAGAAAGTTCCTGTCTCCATCTCTTAGCGAGCGATGGCACCCTATAAATTCTTATCTCTTGGAATTTGTTTAAGGATCGACATACCCTGTGAAAGTCCACATCGTCTCTGTCCTCATCATCCCAACATGTTTGGATGATGAACATGAATGTAATGCCTAGGATTGAAGTTTCAGGGTGAGGTCGAAAGGGTGGCCTATGCCTACGCATGTTAAGTAAATAAAATGAAATACATGTGTGTGTGTGTGTGTTTAAAATCTCCATTGAGACTTATGAATTGTCAAGAAGGGTTAGCTCATGACCTGGTGTATGAGTGAGTTGGAAGCTGACAGTGGCTTATGTAAGCCACGTGGGTGCCATGTGGCATGCCTGATTTCATGGCATTATTTAATTGGCCATGACTTCAGTTGGGCATATATGTTGATCCAGGAATATAATTGGGATAAATTTTATATCCTCATAATCGTCTTGATGAGTCAAACGATGTTGGCATTGTTTTTTTGGAGTTTTGAAATAGTAGAAGAAAGCGAGAAATTTATACCTCATTTCCATATTGTGATTATGGGAGTTAGGTCACCATGGTAATTTCCTCCTGCTAACCTTACCATGGGAAGGTAATAGTAGGGGGTATGTTACAATGGACTATCTCCCATGTGTCAATTCATATAATCATCCAAAGGTTTAACATACACCATATATCCCAAAGTTAATGAAACACCGCGAACATGATGTAAATAATTTCATAGTAACCTAAAAACTAACAAAGACTAACCTATACAGAATGATATCCTTATGCATAAAAGAAGGATACAATTCCCTAATCCTTGAAATAATGGAATGAAGCAATGAAGTTTGCAGAGTATGATGAGCATCATGATTGACTAAGAAAGGACCATAGAGAGCTTGGATGGTAAGGGAATTTTCCAAGAGATAAAGAGGGCATGTACTTCAAATATATTACATGGGTGAACCATTTCATATATGCGGACTTATGAAGAGTTATTGGATATGGGCCACCAATTCATGTATAAATAATGTAAAACATGTCTAAGAGGTAGTAGATGATAAAGGCAAAAGTTATTCTTAGATCTAAATTTTATTATAAAAGTAGATAAAATTGCTAAGAATCATTTGAACTCCAAAAACATTCTAAGACCCGATAACGTGAATAATGGACTTCAATTCACTTGGGAATTTATATCAAGAGAATGAGGTGCCCTACTCTAGAATTAACATGTAAGAAAGAGCAAGAGATAGAATCGAGGTTGGCTTAGAACCCTTCAAATAATAAGGAGAAAATTCCAAAGTTAGTCAAGGCATCAAAAGTGTTAAAGTATGGTAGGAAATGATTGTAGTAGTAATGATGCATATGGAAAATGAGGCATATATATGGAATGAGTATGCTTTTCTCACCCTAAACTATTCTTTTATTTGAATAGTAGAGTTGTATAATCATGAAATAGTAAGCATATTTTTATGTGAATGAATGAAGTGTTGATACTTGGGTGAGAGTATGATAGTTAGTAAGCTCTGTGTGAATGGTAATGATTTCACGTAGTAGATTAGTCATGTTGTGGAATTACACTATGTTGAGGTATTAGAAGGGAGAATTCCTTAAACTTTTCTCTTGTTACATTATTTATACTTTTCTACATTGAGAAAACTAATATCTACAAATGAGTAATGTATGAGAAATTTGTTGAAATGTAAGAGAGGAAAAATAGCTAGAATTTGGATGCATCAATGAACATGTTGAAGGATAATATGTGATAGAATATGCATATTAATATGGTTGAGAATATATGTGATAATACATATTGGCTAAATTGATAGGTTGATATGTTGATATGTGCATAATATAAGGATAATATGTGAGAGACTATGCATGTAAATATGCTTCAACACATGTGTGATAAAGCATATTGGCTAAATATGATATATTGTTACATGCATAGTATAATATGATGTCTAATGTGGTGTTGATTTGTTATATAACTAGGAATGGTTGAAGATGTTGATGATGTAGTTTCGTGTGACAATTAATCTCATGAGAAAGGACAAAGACAAGTGGATATTGGTTAAAAGGTTGATTAAGAGAATCATGTGAGTTTCTAGGAGGGCATTGGATGATTAGGTAACATCATGGATGTTGTTGGAAACCATACATGTATGAATTGGTGATGCCAATATTGTATGTGTCCTAAATGGAATTGGGTAAGAACACTTTCAATATTGCTTTAATATTTTTAAATGATATGTATATGATGGAATTTGAATGCATGTGCAAAATTTATGCAAGGGTAGAAATAGAAGAAAGGTAGGAATCCTTGGGCGTGTAAAGATTGTTATAATTTTTAACGCAATCATATGATATATGTCATGTTGACTTGGTTAAGAGACAAAAAGGTTTCCTAAGGGACTACATATCAATGAAAGGAGAGACTTTATAATACTCTCAAGGAACTATTAAGCAGTGTAGGGAGGGTATATTCTTTGTGTTGTGTTAGATTGAAAAGGAAGGTGTCTATATATGTTGAAGAGTGGAGTTAGCTTTATAATTGGTAAAGGAAAATTATATTTCATGGGAAATATGGTGATGGATGAATATGGCATATAATATAGGATTTTATTCAATGTTGTGCAAGGGTGCAACAAGTGAGTGTGGTGAATGTGAAGGTGTAAATTTGCATGAGTAGGCTATGGATGTATAGTTATGTAATCACGATTAGTGGCACATATATTTAATTTCATCATGTGAATGCTTTTTTTTTTCTAATAATGCATATATATTGAATGAAATTTCATTGCATTTAAAATGTTGATAGATAAAAGTAATAGAATATCATTGTGAAATAGTTGTAAGGTCATCTCATGTGTTGTTTTAAATGTTGTGATGAAATATTATATGCATAAATATTCATCATTGTTTGGTTGAATGAAACATGTGCGGAGGAAAAAATTGCAAGTATAAATGTATTGGATATGATAATGATTGTAAGTGCATATTGAAGGCTAGTGACTACTGCATTCAAGGGCTAAAAATCATGAGACGAAAGCTCATATTGTGAAATATAGTTTTTGAATGAAACATATTTGATTGTTTGATTGAAATTTTTATGATGAAATATCATGGTAACTATGCGTGTATGATATAGGTGAGATGATACTTTTGTCTAGTAATGACAAATTATGATTGTTGTTAGCTAGAAAAAGTGGGTAGCATGCTACTCTGTTGACATTGGAACTTTGTTTTATGCCTTAATTTCCTTAAGTTATGGCATATTGGAGGTTCAAATGAGATTCCTTAGCAATAAGACTCTAGAATCTTTCACTTTTGTGTATGTGAAAGCCTTGGAAATACAAATCACCTGAGGAACTATTTAGTAGTGAATGGGATGCCTAAGCTTAGAAGGATGAATGTTATGAACCATGCACCTTAAAAATGATAAGAAGTCAATAATTGTAGTCCATTTCAAGGGGGAAATCTATTTTAACAATGAATATAATGTATAAGACAAGATTTGATGATACTAAGACTAGGTCTATTTGGTAGATATATAGGAGACAAATGGTACAATTATAATGAAAGAGTACAACAAAAGGTTTTGGTATCCATAATAATATAATAGTATAAATGTAATAACTTAGTATCTATTTATTAATAACTGACTTTAGGGTTAACATGGGCCTTTTTTAGAGCTTAAAATGTCCCTCCCCTTCAGACGATTATTTTTATAAAACACTTGACTAACTGTGGGTTTTTCTTCATAAATAACTCATCTTTCCATGTCACCTCTTCCAGTGGTAGGTTCTTCCATTTAATAAAGTACTCAATAATTGCTCAATTTCAAAACTACTTAATCCTTGTTTCTATGATTGTTTTTTGTTCTAGTATGATGTTTTCTTTTTCATTAATCTCTAGTAAAATAGTTTTGATTGAGATGTCATCACCGATTATCTTATTTAAGAAATAAACATGGAGGAATTTGCTTGGTTGTAGTATTACAAATACTCAATCCCCCACTTCAAATTTTCCCTTGACTTTGATGTTGATCTACTTGTTGTTTCATCTTATTTTATGTTATAACCAAGTTGTCCTTCAATAGTTTGAGAATTTCTTGGTGACCTATCTTTGTGATCTATGTGGTCCTCCACTACTTGAGCCTTTATATTCCCTTTCAAGGGTGATGTGATGGATGGAGATGATATCCATAAAATTTCATAAATGGAATATCATTTATGAAGTATAGAAGTATGTGTTATACCACCATTCCACCAAGGGAAACAATCTAACCCTTTATGTCTATTTATCATGTGTAAAGAAACATGGATATATTTCTAAAAAAATATTCATAGTCTCATTTTTTGCATCATATTGAGGATGGTAAGATGAGTTATGAACCAATTGAGTACTCAAACAAGAAAATAATTTAATCCAGATATTTCCATAGAAAATTGGATCCTTGTCACTTACTATAGTCTTTGGGATTCCATGTAGCTTTTGGACTATTTCCATGTTCAATTCTTTTGTCATTGTACTTGATTTAAAAGGATGAGAAAGAAAGAAAAAATGGGCATACTTTTTCATTCGATCTGACACTACCATGATGACACTTTTTCCTTAATATTTGGGTAAAATTTTGACAAAATCCATTGAATTTTCTTCCCAATACTGGCTCAATATGGCTAATGGGTTTAAGAGCCTTGGGGTGTTAATTGTCTCCCCCTTATTTTGTTGGCATACCACACATTTAGCCATAGAAGTTTTTACATATACTTTAATACCTTCCCAAAAAAAACTTTCTTGATCATATTATATGTTTTCAGGGATATCCTATAGGGAAAGTGTGTAATTTCGTAAGGACATTATGAGTTGGGAATTCTTACATAGGCATAATCAATTTTGATGCCACAACAAATTATTCCTCCACATAAATTTTTCTATTGCATCTGGGTCCTCTTGTAGTTGTTGAAGGATATTGCATATTTCTCATCCTACTTCCATTCTACCCTTGCTTCTTCCACCTAGTTAGATTGTGGAATGGAAATAGTGCATAGAAAACCCTTTTATGTCTTCCTTTTTTCCTTAAGAGTGGATCTACCACAATATTGTTTTTCCCTATTTGTAGATAATCTCAAAGTCATAACCCAACATCTTTGTGACCAAGTTTTGTTGCTCTTCTAAAGATAGTTTTTTTCTAAGAATTACTTCAAACTAACATGATCTATTTCTACTTTGAATTGCCTATGGATGTCATTTCTTAACTATATGTAGTATAACCAACATTTATTTTTGATGGATGGGCTTTAAGTTTGATATTTCAAAGGAAACAGGGCTTCCTTTTTGCATGAAAATTATAACAATACAATGGTTTAAGGCATCATACTCCACAATGAAGGTTTTTGTGGATTTAATTGTAGCCAAGATAGGAGTTGTGCATATAACCTCTCTATGTTTTTCAAAAGATTTAGTTATTTTTTTAGTCCAACAAAATGATTCCTTGTTCAATATTTTTGTTAGAGGTGCTACTTTTGACCATAATTATTGACAAGCGTGCAGTAATATCTCATCAATCATAAGAATCCTTTAAGTTTCTTCAAGGTCTTAGGGATTAACCAGTCCCTCATAGTTTTGATTTTGTTAAGGTCCATTTTGACACATTCATGAGATACAATATGACCCAAATATTATCTCATCAATCATAAGAATCCTTTAAGTTTCTTCAAGGTCTTAGGGATTAACCGTTCCCTCATAGTTTTGATTTTGTTAAGGTCCATTTTGACACCTTCATGAGATACAATATGACCTAAATATTTCATTTCTTGAACCTAGAAGGCAAACTTGGAAGGCTTTGCATATAGTTGTTGCTCTTATAGTAGTGTTAAGACATTGTCAACATTGTACATGCTCTTACATTGTACATTGTACATGTAAGTGGCCGCTACATCCACGGGTAATAATCCAAGTAGATCCACCCGAAGGGATCTACCCATCGGCTTATCTGGTCGGGCCTAACCCCAAGGCATCAAGGATAGTTGACCCCACGACCTCCCAATTGGCAAGGTACTTAGCAACGAGAACTCATCCAATTGAACTATCCCTTGGGGCTCTGTAAATTAGTATATCACTAAAAATTACTAACACAAATTTTCGAAAAACAATTCTACCAAGCTTTGAAATGTTCAAAATGCATGTGTAAGACCGAATATCAACCAAAACCTTATTATAACCACCAAAAACTTATAATTACCTTTATATGTTCTAAAAATTATTTTGGAAAAATGTGTATTTAACTCATTTGGAGGAAAAAATTATCTAAACAAAAAATATTCCACAAAATTTATCTAATAATTTATTAATAACATTAACTTACTACATTTAATAATTAAAAAAAAAAAACGAACTTCAACCACAAAACTTCACGATATATGAAAAAGGAAAATGTAATGTGTAAACCATTAATACCCATTAAATGAAACTATAATTGAAATTAAATTAAAAAGAGTGGCCGTATATTTTTTCAAAGTGAGTAACACGAGTGTTTATATATTTTTTCCAAAGTAAGTATGGTCAAAATTTTCAGGATTACTTTGATTGTATATTCCCAAATTAAATATGTTCAAAATTTCAGGATTAGCTTGACTGTACATTTTTTTATTTATTTGTCAAATTTTCAGGATTAATTTGAATTTTATATAATAAAAAATCTTCTTTGAATTTTATATATCAAAATTTTATGTATTTTAAAACAGTGCTTTATAAATTTTACCAAACTGGTTAAAAAGAGACTTGAAAATGGAGGGAAGATTATTAAAGTTTTTAGAAAAGGATGAAACTTTAAAATGGGATAATAAAAATTGTGAAGAGTATCATATTCTCTCAAATTCAATGAGAGAAAAAAGCGAAAAAACATATATCAACTAACAATAATAAGCAATGAATGTGACCTATTTGTTACTTAACTATAAACCAGATGTACAACCGTATGACAGTTATAAACCAGGCCTTGTAATTCAAGGCATTATACTTATTGCTAGTTTTGCAAGAGCGTAGTATAAAAAACTCACAAATTAAGGCGGAAAAATAATGGATATTTAATAAGATGATTAAATTTGGTTGAAATTTTTGAAAATTTGGGTTATTAGAACTTCAGTTCAGACACACATTTTTTAAGTTGATAAAGGTAGAAATCAAACAATTTTTTACCCACTTACTCCAGCCAAATTTGTAGCCTCTTTAGACAACGCAGTTTCTCAAGATCTCTGTACTCATAAAAAAATATCCCAATACACATTTTCTTGAGGACGCAGACCCAATTGTGTACTTATGCCAAAAATCAAGACACGATAACATATGTACTAGCGTGAAGCAGAAAAACTATAAAATCACTTCATCATTAGAAAACAATTAGACAGAATAAGCAAAATACAAATGTTAGAATGCACAGTGTATTACTGCAAGCAAATTGTAATGCAAAATGGCGATTGCGTAGCTGCAGAAATTGTACAATATATGTTTTTACGTTCATATTTCATTATGAACACTCAATCTGCTTGCCTGCCTACCCTGCAGGTACTGTTGCTCTGCATGCTCCTCCCCCTTTGCCAGCTCGCTGTGGAGCAAAATTGATGAATCCCATCGATGGACGGTGAGGAATGACATTACGTTAGCGTGGTGAGAGGGTGTGTCAGAATGCAATGGCAGGCAGGCAGGCAAAGGCAAACGAAAGCTGTGGAATTCCGGACATTCATTCAGTGTGTCAGTGTTCACTGGAGAATCTTATGCTCCCGTTTTCTGAAACCAACTCAACGAATAATTCACAAACCCTGACAGCCAGCTGAGACACCTGTACCCTAAACACAATTTCTTTCCTAACCATACACGCATTTCCTTTTTTTTCAGTCACCCCACTCTCCAAACCCTTTGAGTTTTTTCACCCGCATTAGTCTGCCAGACTTTGACAAAACAAGTCTTTGCAATTTCAGGGGCCTGTCCACTGCCTGCAACGGCCTGCTGCCCATTCTCGTCTTTTGTGTTTTTCTGAGGGCTAATATTTCAATCTGCAGAGACAAAATTGCAGAAGCTGGAATGGAGTTCATGGGTATTCATGATCATAAAAACCATGCCCAAATGCAATAGCTGGTGAGAACATGAAAAATCAGTGAGTTCTCAGGTGAGTACAGTTGTTTTCTGACTCATACCTGTCCATCACCATCTTTAGAAACCCCACACGGCAGTTAATTTCTGAACTGCATTTTCCTCCTCTGCAAGTTTTCCATTGGTCCCTACATAAGTCTCATGGTTCGTTTTCAAGTATTGTGAACAAATTATTGACAAGCCTATCCACTGTGTAAAACTGATTGCAGATCTCAATACAGAAGGTTAGGTTTCTGAAGTTTATACGAAGAGGATCAGTCATGCTAGCCAAAATTTGCCTTGGGTCCGTCCTGGTTTGGTTAATGATAATATGTTCTACTTCCCATATTGTAGATGGTGAGCACCCATCTTTGAAAAAAGTATTGCCTGTATTTGAATTTAATGAAGCATTTCTCCATTTGACACAGCAATTTTTATTCTCTGCAGGACGGTCCTCACTTCTACATAAAAGCAAGGCTGAACACCAAAACTCTAATTCGCTGGATAACAAAGGTTTTCAGCGCCAAGCTGAACACCTTCACAACAAGGTATACATTTCAAAGTCTAGGGTTTCCAATTCAGTGATAGGGTAGAAGTTTGGCATATAAGAGTAAATGGTAAGGGTTGGGCATCTTTATGCCAATTGTAGATAAAACCCTAATTCTCTGGATAACAAAGGTCTTCAGTTGTAATCTGAACATCTTCACAACAAGGTATACATTTCAAGTCTAGGGTTTTCAATTTAGGGGTATAAGTTTGTCATATAAGTTTAAATGGATTTGAGCCTCTTTATTTAGATTGTAGATTTTTGGAATATCTATGAATCTGATATATAACACTTAGGTCAGAGAATTCCTAGCGGTTGTGCATAGGATTCCCCATTATTCTTGTAAGAGTTGGGTATCTTTATTGCATTCAATTCAGTTGGACATCCTTATTGCATTCAATTCAGTGATAGGGTAGAAGTTGTAAAAGTTCTGTATCTTTATTCTTATTATAGATTTTCTGAATATTTCAGAATTTAATGAATAGCATGGAAATCAATTGTATAACCGTGTGACTGTGTTTAGGATTCCTAGATATTCCTGCCATCTGAATAACTTCACATGGAGTTCACCAATAAATTTATGAATCTTTATGGAGTTTTGAAATCTTAATTTTGAAAATGATTTAAGTCTGACATTTTTACTATAAAACAAAATGTTCGTTTTAAAATTGGTAAATTCAATTAAACATTTTTATTCCATAACTCGAATGTATTGAATCCATACTTACCTATTGTATCATGCATGTGCAGAAGACACCATATGAACGAAATGAGCTTGTAAAAATAAAGTCCCAAATTGGATCCAGGCCACCAAGATGCCAAAGCAAGTGCAATTCATGCCAGCCATGTGAAGCAGTGCAAGTTCCTGCAGTACCTCAAAATCGGAAAATAAGTCGAGGTGCATCTGGCACGCAAGAATATTCCAACTACAAACCCATGAGCTGGAAATGCAGGTGCGGGGACAAGATTTTCAATCCTTGAATGTTCAGGAAATGCCTCCTGCTACTCTTATCAGTATTGATTGCAGAGCCACTCCAGAGTAACGAAATCAGAAGACAACGATCGCAGAAAGAGCGAAGAACGATATTATTGTAATTCTTGGTTTAAGCGGAATGTTCACGACTAGAAAGTCTGGCTAGTCCTGAGAATTATTAATTTCATTTAGGGCAATTAATGCCCAGATATGAGGACCCTGGAGCCTATAACTAGGTATTTTAGTATCTATTTAAACTATATAATATTATACAAGCCACCTGTACTTATTCATGCAGAATCTTGGATCTGCATCTGTCTGTATACCTAAAGTTCTCAGTCCGGCCTAGTCCGTTTTACTGTAAACTCTTTTCTCTCAGAGTATTTATACATGTAATGGCACTGATTGCAGAGAGATTCAGTTTTTTAAACTATTTATGGTAAATAAGCTTCATGTAAGAGTTAGCCGAAAAGGTTCAATTTCATTATAACGTGAGAGTTTTGCTAAGTAACCGTTCAAGTGGAAATTATGGATTGTTTTCAATGAGATTTGGGACAACGGTTTTATTGTATTGCGTATTCATCTACTGAAATTGTGGCTTTTATTACATGACAGTTTACGTGGGAATTATGGATGGTTTTCAATGAAATTCGGAAGGATGGTTTTAAAATTGTGGTTAAAAATTTAATAAATAGGAGGGAAGTTAATTGTTTTGAATATAGGAGAGAAGTCCATGTTTTCAGAGTAGAGCTTTTTGTGAGAAGAGTAATTTTGTTATGGCATTGTTTACATCAAAATTTGTGTTCGGAATTTCGAGCTTATCTCAAAGATAAAGTTGATGAAGCACACTTGTATTAAATTTT
>APFE031189834.1:9209-71517 GCA_000404065.3 Pinus taeda | reverse complement strand
AAAAACACTGTTTTGACTATGGTTGACCATTTTTACTTGTAGATGATGGATAAATGTAATATTTTCATGGCACTTTCATAGATTTTATCTCTCTTTACCCTTCTAGAAGCTTCCTTGATGTAGAAAGTGAATAATTAATGCATGAATCAGTTAGCTAAGTAATAGAGGCAAGTTGTTGGACTGCCTATTATCTAGTGCTTAATTTAGAATTAGTTCAAACTGCTCCTAGGAAGCTGGGCTCGACCCCTAGAGGTGGGGAAAGGAGTTAGATGGTCTATATTATGCTCTCTCTTTCTCATTTTCATGGTTGGACTCTTGTGGGAGAAAGCTTTATTGTATATTGTACATCTATCTCTGCAATTTAAAGAAAAGGAAGGCCAGGGTTTTGCAGAAATCATTGTGGATTCTTATGGATTGTTGTTTTGATGGTGTGTTCTCTACATGTTCTTGTAAGTCTGTTTATGTATTCCACATCTCTCTTTTGCTTCTATTTGGACAGATGAAGTGGTAAAGTTTGAATTCATGCTTTGACATGCTCAGCTTTTTAGTTTGTTCAAAATTTATGTTTTCTACTGTCTAGAGAGGATTAAAATGGTTGTTTGCCATCTTTAGCTCCTTCTCTATCATCCCTGATCATCCATCTCAGATTAAGGCATCAGCGCTCAGTCCTACCTTGCCCCAAAGATCCCCTTGCAAAAAAATGTGCTCAATCCCCGCACCCTGAATTGCACTCCCTCCAATTGCCACCAAAAACCCAAAAATCTTTAAATCAACCCCCCTTATCAATTTACTAGCCTAATATCTTTGATCCTAATTGGTCAGCTTATCATATTGAAAGATCTACCGAATCTGACCCGAGAGAGCCTTCTCATACCTCGTAGGGCTAGCTACGAGGTGAAATGGTTTGATGTAGCCTTGAGAGTTTGTCTATCTCAACCTAGGTGAATTCCAAGCCTAACAGAACTAATTTTTTGCATGCAACTTATATGTTTACTTTGAATCTCTGTTATTTCATTCCATGCAAATGCTAGTAATTAATTGCAAATTGATTTGCAATTTGTTTCTAGCACTTTCTTGTTTATGTGTGTCTTAGTTAGTCTTAGCTATCTGATCATATCTTAATGCATACTCTCCCTCATACTTTGTTGTTACCTTCTTGTATTATGTTATGCTGGCGATCAATGGAGAGTTTATCTCGTCCTCAGTCTTTTTCCATTTTACACTCGGTCTCAAGTTTATTTCTCTACATTTAAAAGCCAAGAGTAACACACACACACACACACAGATGCACATGGTGGTAGGTGAGCCCACAAATTGGATGGGGTTCCTATACTAAATGGTGTGAGGTCTAGTTGGGACTTCACCCTAGGGAGACACCCTATTGTTGGCGAAACAATATGGACTATCAACGCACTTAAAGAAAACAATGGTAAACATATTGTGAAATTGTGAGAAAGGACTATCTAGTTCACATAATAGTTTGTTAGCCAACAACAATAAATCTCACAAGATGCACACATGAATGAAACTAGATATTTTCAAGAAAAATCACAGTGTATGCTAAGTCACAATTCTTGCAGTGACCTTCTCAAGATTCTCAATATTATTTATCGATATATACAAAATTCACCAACTTCCTAGATCATGTCTTTTAAAATCTGTAAAGTTTTATTGAATATCCAAAAGTTCATATTGCTAGGAGTTTTACAATAGTTATAGGATACCTTAGTCACTGCTTCTTGGGAATTTTGTACTTATCTAGGGTAATTACAATCTCCTTATATTCTTATTTCTTTTAGATATAATTAATGAAAATAATTGTAAACTCCTAAAAAATGTCAGTGATAGTTGTTGCAGTATGATTGGATCCTCAACTAGGACCCCTAGGACTTCATCAAGATAGGCTACCCAAATCTCTTAATATAATGAAATCATCTTAATCCTACTAGGAAATAGCCCTTCTATAAAGACACGATATGTTGATATGTGCTAGGAGAGAGGCTTTACATGCTTCTTCAATGAGACTACAAAGGAATTTAGAATTATCTATTGCTTGGAGGGTTCCACAATGTGTTGCTTGAGATTGTCTTTGGTAACTTTGTTGTTGAAGAGACTAAAAGAAAATTCTCTAGGATTAACATCTTTTTCAACTCTTTTTCCACTGCTTCATATGTCTTAGCTTCTCGCTGGGCTCCAATAGTTGGAAACTTATTCATATTGATTAACCTCTCATATAAGGAGTAATTCTATTGGTATTGAGCCATAGACCTAGAGATTTCCTTTCCATCTTTTATTGAATATTCAAGGAACCCCTATTGACAACAATGGAGTTATATGTCAATTATTATTTATTAATTCTAGGGACCTCCTATAAATATTGTGGATATTCCTTGGGTTTTTGCTCCAACTAACTCATAGCATTCTATACCCCTTGGAGTTCAGTACCTCTATCCTTAGCCAATTTCTAGAGTAGTAACAACTTGGTGGAGATCTTATTTATTAATTCTAGAGACCGCCTATAAATATTGTGGATATTCCTTGGGTTATCGCTCCAACTAAATCATAGCATTCTATACCCCTTGGAGTTCAGTACCTTTATCCCTAACCAATTTCTAGAGTAGTAGCAACCTGGTGGAGATATTCTAGAGTTACTGGAGGCATGGGTAAACCTATTTGACCATGGCCTTGTAAGACTCATGCAATTTAGAACCAAAAGACCTCTAATTCTCCATTTTAATGCCTTATTGATTTAGATTTTTGTTATCAAACTTCAATAGCTTGACCTACTACTCGAGTTATTCTATATGGCCATCTTTCAACTTCAACTGTTTAAGTAGTTCTTTCACATTTCTCTCAGTGAATTGAGAGAATTATGTGCCCAGTGAGGCCATATCAACTGGATATTTCCTAATGTATATCTCAATGGGCCTTTCCGTGGTGCCTGACTCTAGAGACAGATGAGGAGTTGACAAGGTCTTCTGCTTTTGCTCCACTATTTTATTCAGAGTGTGATTAGATATGAATCTATGTAGGTTAACCACTTTCTTCTTCCTATTTGGTATGATTTCCATATCTATGATTGATCAATGACAACAGGGGCTCCCAATTGAATTGGGTCAATTTCCATTGAAATTGTGCTCTAGTGGGAATCTTGTTCTCGTGATTCATGCTAGCGTTGAGAGTTTCTTCCTTAGCCCTAGCCTCTACTTCTTATTGTTGTCTCTTCTATTATTATTCCTATTTTCTTCTTTCTTTCTCTTCCTTTCTTTTTCATTCTTTACTCCTCCTCATCCTTTCCTTTTCCTTCGCCTTGAGCTCAAGTTCCTAAGCTATCCTAGCTACTTCTTGTTCTTGTTTTGGATTATTCTCTTATGAAATTCGAGTTGCTTCTTGTTGGATAGACTACTTCTAGGAAAGGACTTCTTTCTCAACTTGAGATTTCTCCTTTTTCATTTTATAAGTGTTATAGCCTATTTCGAAAATGATATTTGAGAAAATTAAAGATTTTTTTTTGTTTCTCTTCCTAATCCCATGTCTTTGATTGGTATTCCCACCTATACTTGCATGCCTTGTAATGAGTTTTCACCATGGAAATCGGATCATATATGTAGAATTCCATATCCCCAAAATAGAAGAATGTCAAGGCATTAGATTATGCTTTGACTACTTTTATGTCTTCAACTGGTAGGATCTAACGTGTAATTGAATGTGTGGCTATGAATCCTTCTTGTCTCTTGATAATGTTCCACTTACCCATGTGTATACATGATATGTTATCCTTCAATATCACTCGATCCATTAAAAACTTCATTAGTAGGTGAGTAGGATTGTTCACTCCAAATATTTTTGGATATGTGTCATCCTAATCAATAAACCAATCATCAAATAGGGCATCACCTGCCTAGCCATTTGAAGCATGTGCATAGAAGGTACATTGGACAACAATTCATAGAGCAAGATCAAGAAGTCCTAGTAGATTTTTGTGCATTGTTCGATATAGTAAGATTCCCTAGGGGCTTTAAAATATATGTGAACTAAATCCTCTTGAAATATCCATTTCCATCCCTTTTCTAGGAATGCATGCTTTAAATAGATGACATCCAAGAGGTAAGATGCCATTAATAACTAAGTTTTGTTAGCCTTCCTTTAGATTCTAAATTTTCCTGATGTTATCTTTTAGGTAGAGAGAAAGAGAGAGAGATAATACCATCCTTTTAGAAAATTCCACCTTTAACCACTACATAGTACATCAATGGAAACCATCCTTCATAGGGGGTCCCTAAATTTGATCAAATATACAACTTGTATAACATGGAAACCACCAGCTAAAAGGGAGTCCTTGGCAAGTTTTTAGGATATAGGACCTGAGGCTTCCTTTGTTGGTCCACCAGGTCTTCAGTAGTCCTCTGGTTAGGATATTGAAATACGTTATCCAATCCTCACTCAAGGTTATTTCTTTCTTGGGAAGCTTGTAATGAATCTCAATTTATGAGGCAGTGAATGAGGAATATGATTTCCGTGACTATCCTTGATCATGGCTTCTTTAGGATAATCATGTTTCACAATACACTCAAATACATATGAACATGGAAAGAAAAGGGGATGTGTAACCACTTTGTACAGAAAAGACTTTCTCATATCCTTGTATATATTTTAGTCTAAGTAATCTAGAGGTCGGTTATCTCTCTGGAACAATTGGTACATCTCTACCCATGGATATGCCATATATGTGCCAAGGAAACATGGAGTATCCATGAACTTGGGACAGATGGAGCTAATGGGTGTCTCAATGATGGGGGGTTTGTAGGACATTTTTCGTGATACATATAGTTTCCCTAATATTGTAGCGACTACAACAACGCTCCAAAATTTTTCCTTCGCTTTGTTTTGGATCCTCCCTCCTCAGAATCTTAGCAACTTGTCTTGCACTGCTCAGGTACTTGTGTTTTCATTTGAATTCATCTTTCGCTTTACATTTTGTGCTCACTTACTTGCTTCACTAACTAACATCAAGTTGACCCCCCGTGACTTAGTTTGCATTTGGTTCTTGCACTGTCTTGACAAACTGTGCAGTCCTAGAGGGTAACCTACCTTTCTCTAAATAATTGCGCAGAGAATCCTAGCAACCTGCCTTGCTCTCAAGAATTGCGCAGAGAAGCCTAGTAGCCTGCCTTGCTCAAGAATTGCACAAAGTTTCCCAGTAGTCAGCCTTGCTCTCCAGAATTGTACAGAACATCCTGACACTGAGCTTAGGCTCCAAACTGCACAAACCCTACTGACAACTTGTCTTCATTTGGGAAACTATGCAGAGCATGAGAGCCATCTAGAGCCACTCAACCTAGGAATTGCATAGAAGCATTCATTCAGTTGTTGTCCGATGCATGTGTCGAAAATTTGCCCGATTCCCTCTAGAACTGCACAAATTCTCCATCCATGCATGACAACCCTTCCCAAAAAGTAGGAAGCTAAAAGGAAAAAAATCCCTTGGAAGTAGGGATCTATTATTAGTTTCCTGAAGGTGACACATTTCCATCTTCAGAAGTTTATGCTAGGTGTCGTTGTTGTCCTTGAACTTAAGCATACACGTCACGAACTCCATTTTCTCAAATCTATGTAATGGATGCCTGTAGAGCTCACTTATGCATTTGATCATTAAGCTCTAACTTCCCTAGGAGATCAAGGAGCCTTCGGAGCGTTGTCATCACATTTCGGGGTGAGTTTTTCTTTTATCGCCTTTTGCTTCTTTTTCTATCACTTTTGCTTGTTTAGCTTGTGAGAATGTTGTTTCACTCATTTTTTTGAACAACTATTGGCTTTTTAACTTGTTTTAGCTTGTAGAAGTGTTTTTTCAAGTTTTGCATTGCATTTCTTAAGCGTCGCATGCATGACCCAATTTTTTCTCTAAGGGTCACGGTTGCGGCGACTCCCTTCACATGCTTCATGTTCTTTGAGTTTAATTGATTGTTGCACTTGTTTCACATGCATACATCTACACTTAACCAGATCTGCACTCATCCTTGCATCATATTTTAGATCTACCTGTTTTCACACTCCCCATGGACAAATCTGGGTTTCCCTTACTTGGATCTCACATTCACTTGCATGCAGTGCACAATCTGGAAGCTCAAGGCCTCTACCTTGGCTTATAGAATTGTGTAGAGCATGTACTGGGATGGCTCCAACTGCGCACTACGTAGTTCTAGGAGCTAGTCTCCCATCTTGGTCACTGAGACTGCGCAACGCACAACCTCTCCCAGGCCCTGTCCCAAATTGAACTGCACATTATGCAGTTCCAATCATCAAGCTTCCACACTGACTGTTAGGATTGCGCAGTGCACTGTTCAAACAATCATTCAACCACCCTTATCAGTCAAATTGGTGCAATTCTGCTCATCAAAAGCCCTGATTTCTACTTGATCATGTTATGGAGTTTTATTTGTAAGAGCTAATGTTTTCTTGCCATGAGAGTCTTTTATGTCCCACGGGTACCACACTCACGAAGCGCTTCTCTCCAACAGTTGTTGTACCATAGCACCAAAGAGAGATGCTTCAAGAGTGACCACTGAAAGAAGTACCAAGGAAGTAGTTGAGAAACCACTAATTTATTTGCCAATATATGAGGATGCTCAACACTAACATGGTAGCAAGACCAGCAGTAGTGGTAGAAGGTAGCAATCCGGTACAGGAACAAGGAAAGAGAAAGTTTATGACATAACAAAGGGAGAAAAAATCTATAGAGGGAAAGAACGTTCAATCTTAATGCATGCAACTTTGACAGTAGAAGCAAAAGGAACTAGAGGACATAGATAGCAGAATGAAGAGCAGAGCTTGTAGATAGAAAAACTGACATCGCAACAAGCAGAACAAGAGTTGAAGGAAGAACAGGAGCTAAGAAGCAAAAGTAGGAAGAAAAACTAAGGCAAGGCACAATGAAAGAGAAAAAAACACCCATACAGGTTTATAAGTTAGAACAACTAGCAACTGAGGAAGAGAGTGAACAGATGCAAGTTCCATCACCAAAGCTAAGCACGAGAACCAAGTCCGATCATAGGTCGATACGTACACGGAGTAGTTGATGTGCAAGACTACGAGTGGTGACTTGCATCTGAGCACAGACAATATGAAGAAGTACATCGGTGGTCCAAACACACTGAGGATAGAGTAGTGCATACTTCAAGATGAGATGGACACAGGTTCCAAGACCACATGCCCAGATGCCATGGAGGAAAAAGTATTCTTTCAACAAGAAAGCATCAAGCAGTTTGGGAACATCACAACACAACACCAAGCTTGGCATTAGTACATGACTGAGAAGCATCAAGTGGTTGTTTCTGAGTTGGTATTTCCCAAAACCTCGGAGTCATAGTCTGTTGTCTTGTTAGGCTCTCTCTAACCTATTTTGTCTCACATGGGTACATGTGGAAAATGCATATATTTGTAAACATGTTGTAAGTGAAATTCCAAGTGTCACTACTGGGATGTGAATAGCCACTATGTAATGTGAAGAGTCATGAGGGTAGTCTAAGAGTCACAAAGGGGAATGTCAAGGGTCACCCTACCATTTGTTATAAATAGAACCTCATAACTCATAGAATAGGAATTTTGGAGCAAAGCTTTTGGCTAGGCATTGCTTAGAGAAGGCTTGGAGACTATTGTGATGAGCCTTGTCTTCTCCACGGCATAGAGTGAGTACATATCTTTGGAGGAGCAGGTGGTGTTGACTGTAATGTTCCACTATTGGGGCTAATGGCTATCAATGGTGTCTGTATGGATGAAACTTTCACTTAATATAATATATAATAGAGTCAACACATTTTCATGCATATGTTGTTATTGTAATTGGAATATTTTGGTTTCTTTAGAAATGTATGTTATTTAACTTACGCATTCATGTATGAACTATTTTGTATGCAATTGTATGAATCTTATTGCAAATGTGTTGTTGGTTTAACCCATCACTTTGGATTGTGGATTATTCTTCTTTCCAGATTGTGATGTCATTCAACTCATGTGTTCCTTTGAGGTTGCATATGATTACAGGCTTCCAAGGGACACAGTTCCTTTTCCCCTTCATGTGTTCGAACCCCCATGCATCTCACTTAACTCACTGCAAGGTCACACACTTACTTATGACAAAGATATCACACTTACCTCTGTGTGCTATCACAGTCAAGGAATTGATTTACAACCCACTGTTAGGACTCCTACTGCAAACAGTCTGAGGTCTAGTTGGTACTTCTTACCGGGGAGATCCCCTGACATGTTGGTGGGTCTAGCACCGTCAACATTTTTGGTGCTAGAAGTAGGGCCAGATGACAAGCTAAGTCCTCAAATTCTATTTTGAATCTCTACACGTTCTTCATGACTTACATTATAGTTAAACCTCCAACATGTCTTCTCATGGACGTAATTTTATGTGTTGGAGGACCTCTTTAATGACTTGTCACGTAACACATATGATGGTGAAGGAGGAGCAACATCTCTTAGTCATGGAGTTGCTTTCATGGGTTTCCGTGAAAGGAATGAACTCCTCCCAAATGATGTTTCCTTCTCTTTGTTCACTTACACGCTCAGAGGGCATGCACTATAATGGTTCATGAGGACTCCATATTTGTTGTTCATGAGGATCAAGATGGAGTTGGTGTTGAGCAGCCAACCTGCACTGTCATTTTTTATGAGTATGTGCGGGAATTGGAAGAAGAACCTGCGATGAAGGATGACCTCCTTTTGTCTACACCTCATCCACTTTTTCTTGACATATTTTGTGATTCTTTGATTTCTGACTTGTCTTATGAAAATTCATCCCCAAATGTATTTACTTTTGATCATTCATAGAACACATCAATGTTAGTTTGACATTGGATTGTGGAGAGGACAAATCTTTCTTTTCAAATCTACTCAATTTGCCATATTTTCTTTTTGAAAACTCAGAGGGTAAACATGCATGTTTCTCATCAACCCCTCTATATGGTTTTTCATATCATGAGGATTCTAATGAACAACTCGAATTTTCTAATCATGGTTGTTGTGATATATTTACTCCTTCATTCGATCATGATGATTCATTCGTTGTTGATCTTTCTAAGCCTCCGGTCTTTGATGATCTACCTGATGATGAAGTGGAAACCCCTCAAGATGTCGAGGCACTTCAACATGATTTGATGGTTATGTCAAGTCCTTGTTGTTTTGAGGTCAGTTCTGCTTCTGATCATAAATTTTTTGAAACACCCCAGGCTCCTCATCACTCTCCTGTTTGCATTGAAGATCAATCTAGTTTATAGATTTCACATCCTCCACCTGAATCACACGATCCTATCGCTCATGAACTGGAGGAATCATACACAATGATCACTCTTTCCAAACATAAGTTTTCTTCCTTTTTCATGTTTTCTCATTTGTCACAGTCAAAATAGTGTGCATGTTCATTGTATGCGCACATTGTGTTGCAATACCATGGTAAGTCCGTAGAATTTTTGTCTTGCACTTTTACTCTTTTCATTTCTGTGGACACTTTTAAAATCCAAGTGTGTTGGTATTCATTGTATTATATTTTTTATGCGTTGGTTTAATTTAATATCTTTCTGGTGGTCTATGCCTTCATCGACATGGGTCAACCATTGTGTTGGTGGCTACATTGGAAAAATCACTTTACGTGAGTAGGCCCATGCACTGTTTAGCGCAGGAGTAGGAGTAGTGTTTTCTTTCTTGTTTTTCTTTCATTTAATTTTGTGCTTTGCTTATTCATTTGTTTGGTTGTTATGCACCCATAGGATTAGCTTCACATGAAACCATGTTTGGCTCTTCAGACAAGCAAGATGAAGTACAAGAGGACTTGTACAACTATCAAGAATTGGTTATATGTTGTCCTCTCTCTTTATGAAGAGCTTGTTTTCTTCAGTCGGTGATACCCTGATGGAAAATATGTTTGTTCAGAGTGAGTCTCAGTGAAAACACAACACTTGCACTTATAACTAGTACTGCCTACTCCAGTCAGTTTTTCTATATTCGGTTAACCCTTGTCAGCTCAGTCAAGTAGAGTAAGGTGATGGGGGGAAACATTAACAAGTATTTCAAAGGTATATATAACATACTTCTCTGAAGGGACAACCTCTTATGCTCTCAATAAGTCGGTATCCCTCTTCTGCCTCATGAAATAAATAAGTGTCTATGCACTATTCTCTGAAAATAAAAAAAAGTGAAAAATGAAAAATAAAATAAAGGTGAAAGAAGAGAAAGGCTTCCTGCGCAGAGAGGTGGCGCAAGTAACTCCGCCGGGGTATTGTCCAAGCTCTCTAGCAGTGGACCAATGCTTGTGTTCCTAAAGTGAATCCATCAGGGTATTGTCCAGGCCTACCGGCAGCAGAGAAACACCAGAGATGAAACTAAAACTATTATAGTTATATTACTTGTGCATCAATATACCCTTCATCCCCAATCGAAACAACTTAGTTTCCTTGGCTTGGTATGTGTGTTGACTGATCAAGAGAATGGTAAGGGCTATTTCTTTAACTCAAGCTAGTGAGGAAGGCATGACAATCAAAGAATCGAACAACACTTCTGGAGGAGTTAGACTTGCTTTACACTATACAGGGTCCATATAGAGAGCTGGAGTTCTACTAATGTGTCGCCAATGTTGTAGCGGCCACAACCACCCTCCAAAATTTTTCCTTCACTTTGTTTTGGAGCCTCCATCCTCAAAATCTTAGCAACTTGTCTTGCACTACTTAGGTACTTGTATTTTCATTTGAATTCATCTTTTGCTTTACAGCTTGTGCTCCCTTAATTGCTTTGTTCACTAACCTCAAGTTGACCCCTCGTGACTTTTTTTCATTAGGTTCTTGCGTTGTCTTGACAAACTGTGCAGTCATAAAGGGCAACCTGCCTTGCTCTCAGGAATTGCATAGAGCATCCCAGTGGCCTTCCTTTCTCTCAAAAATTTCCCAGAGAAGCCCAACAACCTCCCTTGCTCTCAAGAATTGTGCAGAGTTTCCCGACCGTTAGCCTTGCTCTCCAAAATTGCGCAGAACATCCTGGAAATGAGCTTAGGCTCCAAAATGCGCAGAATTAGCTAACAACTTGTCTTCATCTAGGAAAATATGTAGAGTATGAGTGGTAGCTAGAGCCACTTAGACTATGAATTGCGCAGAAGCATTCCTTCAGTCGTTGTCCGAGGCATGTGCCGGAAAGTTGCTTGGTTCCCTCCAGAACTATGCAATTTCTCCATGTGCGCATGGAAACCCTTCCTGCAAAGAAAGAAGATAAAAGGAAAACCATACTTGGGACATAGGGACCTATTATTAGTTTCCCAAAGGTGACACATTGCCATCTTCAAAAGTTTTTGCTAAGTGTCAATGTTGTCCTTGATTTCAAGCATACGCATCATGAACTCCATTTTCTCAAATCTATGTAATGGATGCCTCTAGAGCTCACTTATGCATTCGATCATCCATATCTAGCTTCCCTAGGATACAAGGAGCCTTCAAAGCGTTGTCGTCACTTTTCGGGGTGAGTTTTTCTTTTATCACCTTTTACTACTTTTTATGTTGCTTTTGCCTGTTTAGCTTGTGATAATGTTGTTTCACTCGTTTTGTTGAATGATCGCTTGTGTTTTAACTTGTTTTATCTTGTAGAATTTTTGTTTCAAGTTTTTCCTTTCCTTTCTTAAGTGTCGCATGCATGACCCATGTTTTGCTGTAAGGGTCGTCGTTGCGGAGACTCCCTTCACATGATTCACGTTCCTTTAGTTTAATCAATTGTTGCACTTGTTTCACATGCATACATATACATTTAACCAAATTTGCACTCATCCTTGCATCATCTTTAAGATCTTCCTTTTTGCACACTCCCCATGGACAGATCTGGGCTTCCCCTACCCAAATCTCACCTTCACTTGCATGCACTGCATAATCTAGCAGCTCAAGGCCTCTTCCTTGGCTTCTAGAATTGTACAGAGCTTGTCCTAGGCTAGCTCCAACTACGCACTACATAGTTCTAGAAGCCAGTCTCCCAACTTGGTCACTAAGACTACGCAATGTGCAGTCTCTCCTAGGCCCTGTCCCAGACTGAATTGCACATTGCACAGTTCTAGTCATCAAGCTTCCACACTGACTACTGGGACTCCATAATGTGTAGTTCCAACAATCAATTAGTCACCCCTGTCATTCAAAACTACAAAATTCCTCTCATTAGATGCCTCGATTGCTGCTTGATCATGCTGTGAAGTTGGATTTGTAAGAGCTAATGTTTTCTTTCCATGAGTGTCTTTTCTATCCCACAGGTATCACACTCGTGAAGTACTTTTCTCAAGTAGTCATTGTACCATAAAACCAAAGGGAGTTGCTTCAAGAGCGACCATTGAAATAATTACTGGGGTAGTAGTTGAGCAAGCACTGATTTACTTTCCAATATATGTAGATGCTCAACACTAACATGCTAGCAAGACCAACAACAGTGGTACAAGGAAACAATCCAGTATAAGAACAGGGAAAGATGAAGTTGTTAACATAATAGAGGGAGAACAAAGTTGTAGAGTGAAAGCATGTTCAATCTTCATGCAGACAAATTTGATAGCATAAGCAAAAGGAAGCAGAGGACATAGTCAACAAAGTGAAGAGTAGAGCTTGCTAGTAGCAGAACTAAGATTGCAACAAGCAGAACAAGAGTTGAAGGAAGAATAGGAGCTCAAAATCATAAACAGGAAGAAGAACTAAGGAAAGACACAATGACAGAGCAAGTAGCATCCATACAGGTTGATAATTCGAAACAACCAACAATTGAGGAAGAGAGTGAACAAATGCAGTTTCCCTTACTAGAGTTAAGCACAACATCCAAGTCCGGTCAGAGGTTGACAGGTACATGGAGAAGTTGATGCGCAAGACCACCAGTGATGACTTGCAATTGAGCACAGAAAACATGCAAAAGTACATCGGTGGTCCAGCCACACTTAGGACAGTGTAGCGCATACTTCAAGATGAGAAGAACACATACCCAGATGCCATGGAGGCAAAAGTCCGATTTCAGAAAGACAACATCAAGTAGTTTGGGGAAATCACAGCACAACGCCAAGCTTGGCATAAGTACATGACCGAGAAGCATCAATTGGGTGTTACCGAGTTGGTCTTTCTCCAAACCTCGGAGTCATAGTGTGTTTTCTTATTAGGCTCTCTCTAGCCTATTTTGTCTCACATGGGTACATGTGGAAAATGTGTATTATTGTAAAAATTTTGTAAGTGAAATTCCAAGTGTCACTAGTGTAACGTGAAAAATCACAATATAATGTGAAGATTCATTAGGGTATTCCAAGAGTCACATAGGGGAATGTCAAGGGTCACCCCACCCTTTGTTATAAATAGAACCTCATAACTCATAGAACATGCTTTTGGGAGCCAATCTTTTAGTTAGGCGTTGCTCAGAGAAGGCTTGGAGAGCATTGTGATGAGCCTTAGCTTCTTTGTGGCATAGAGCAAGTACATCTCTTTGGAGGATCAAGTGGGGTTGCTTATAATGTTCCACTATTGGGGCTAGTGGTTGTCAATGGTGTATGTATGGATGGAACTTTCACTCAATATAATATATAACATAGTTGACACGTTTTCATGCATATGTTGTTATTATAGTTGGACTATTATGGTTTCTTTAGAAATGTATGTTATTTAACTTACACATTTGTGTATGAAGTATTTTGTATGCAATTGTATAAATCGTGTTGTAAACATGTTGTTGGTTTAACCTGTCACTTTGGATTGTGGACTATTATGCTTTTCAACTTGTGATGTCATTTGCCTCATGTGTTCATTTTAGGCTGCGTACTATTACAGGATTCTAAGGGACACACTTCCTTTTCCCCTCTGTGTGTTAGAATCCCCATGCATCTCACTTGAATATCTGCAAGGTTACACACTTTCTTCTGAAAAATATATCACACTTACCTATGTGTGCTATCGTAGTCGAGTCATTGCTTTACTACCCACTACTGGGACTCCTACTCCAAACGGTCTGAGGTCTAGTTAGGAATTATTACCAAGGATATCCCCTGACATGTTGGCGGGCACCATCAACACCTACATAACTCATTAAACAAACATGTTGGCTTGAGGGGGACTAACCTAGGTTCAATGTTAGTTAGCCAAACAAATCCCTACACTACTGACCCTTTCGGCATTAGCCCACGGAGCACGGACTGAAGTCTCATTCAAAGTAGTATGGGGAGATGCTGGAACCAAGTTTCCACACCCTTGAGATGGTTGTGATGTTGGTTTATTCTAGATATACCTGCCTTCGCACAGGTTGCTTAGCCCTCTGTTCCATCGTTTGGTACCTTCGCAAAAGGGTACAGTTGGTTTTCGTGCAGCCCTAACCTACGGCTCAAGAACTTTTGCACTGCTAAGGTAGCAATCTGCGATATCTTTTGAACTAGGCTAAGTGTCTTACTTATCTTATTAACCAATATTAGTTAGCTTCCTGTGAACAAATGTTCATACTTTTGTTACTTAACCAACACATTTACATACATTTGCGCATCATATAAGCATTATAAGTGAAATTCATACCCAACATAACAAGATGCATAAACAGGAAATAAAGATGCAGAAATTGTAGAATACTTCCCTTTATTGATAATTCTAGAAGATTACAGACTCGACTCGCCCTGCACACTCAGCTGTAGCGGTCTGTGCACTCAGCTGCGGACTTCTAGGCCTCTATGCACTCAGCTACAGAGCCTCTACCTACGCTACAACCCAAACTTAGACTTCTACTTCAGATCTATTTTTCATACATCATATCTTCATTGCTTGATTGATTATTCTAACTACTTAGAGTTTAGCTCTATTTATACAATCCCATGGTCCGCGTACCATGGGTAGATCTTTTACAACCGACATTACATTTCCAAAATAAGGGCATACAACCTTATGAATCCTTAACACCTACGTGCTCTGCGACCACAAAATGCAGAGTCTTTACACTTGGATTACAAATTTTGACCAAAATATGGGCTTTTAGTCCTAAAACTTCCCATGGGGGATCTCGCACCCAACAGGCCCCCAAAAAAAACATCGCGACTCGCCCTCTAGTCACTCTACAAGCGTGGAGATCTTAGCACGAAGACCTCCCAGCTTTGTTTGGATGACCACAACCTTGGTAGCACACTGAGGGATTGCCTGTTGGACTTCTTCCACTCTTTTCTCAGTGACTTCTGTCGAACTGCTGCCCTGAATATTTTGCTGAGTTGCTTGCAGTGTCACAAGCTTTCCTTCAATGGAAGTTGTGATTATATATGCCTTGTATATCCATGGTTTTAGGTGCGCTTTTGTGTCAAGAAGCATCCACCTATTCCTTAAGCGCCTTTGCTTCCTGGATCCGTGTGAGCCTATGTGTAAGGGTGACCATCTGCATGGGCCCTTTGGCCTCATCATATCTTTGTTGTAGCTCACACACCTCTATCTCCAGGTGCTCTAGATCCGGGTCCTCCTACAAGGTGGTCAGGACCTTGAATGATTGTTCAAAAAGTCAAGTGTAGTCTGCTACTGCACTGTTGACCACTGCTCTTGTTGTTGTAACAATGGTGGTACGTTGTTCCCTGACTTCCAATGAAGTTGCAGGCTGAGCCCTCAACTACAATTCTGTGATCTGCAGGTTCAGCTCCAGCTGAACCCTGGCCATCTCTGTTCAAGCATCACGTACCCTTGTGGCCAACTTGCAGACGCACACCTCAACCGGTTCTTCTGCCTGAATTTCCAACTCCGGGACAATCTGGTAGGCTTCCTCCACTACCTACATGATTTTCTTGTTATGTTCTACTACCTCGTTGTACTGCAGGTCCAACTGCTTGATATTGATGTGTTGTTTTCTCATCACCTGCAGAGTGTGATTCTCCCAGGCCCTAAGTTTCGTGATGATCCCATCCTGCAAGAGGTGGAGCATCTCTCGAGGGAGCATGCCATATTCAATCCCACCCCTTTAAGGCTGTTGACCGTGGGCCTATCAGCCTCATTTTATGTAAGTGCCCCATTTAGTAGCACTATCGTGTTGATCACCCTTGTGCACAACATCTCCTCGGCAGCTGAAGTGTCGATCGTAGGCTGGTGGACACTGTGCAAGCCTATGGAGTGCAAGCCTGCAACTCTTGTAACTATGTCGAGAGAGCCCCCAATATCAACTGTTGTTTCTCTTCAAATTGTTGGAGGGCCTTCACGATGACATCCCTCACTTTTTCTCCAATATCATGTAGATCCTCCTTAGTGAGGGTAATTGGGTCCAAGGATGTCTTTTAAGCCTTGGTTTTCTTTCGCGATGTTGCCTTCTCTTGCGGGTGCTATCACTGGAGTTGGGTGGACATCATCTATTGGTCTGTGCCACCTTTTTCTTTCAGCTCCTCTGTTTCTGCCTTAGCCCCAGATGAAGGTGGCTTCTGTCCTTTGCGCTCTTCTCCTCCTGTCTTCTGTTGTTCCGCTAGTTTCGCGGCGTCATGCACTGCTTGGGCCTTAGCCTTTGCTTCTTCCTTTCTTCACTTCTCAACCAGCTACACCATTCTGAGCTTTGTTTCTTCCTTCTTACGCTACCCGACAAACTTGTCCATTTCCACTGCAAAGCCTACTGGAGTGCACCACTTTGGTGGCCAAGACTCGAGGACTGTGAAGGTAACATCATCTGTTGCCAGATACGGTAAGTTATGCCATGTCTTCATGGGGTCCTTCTGTGCCCTGATAAACACATGGTGGAAATCCTCTTTGAACTCTACAAAGCTCCACAAACTAGCATATATTGTGGGTGACAACCACGGCCTGCGATTGATCCCAATCCAGATACTCATCTCCATCAAGATCCAAAATATCTTGCTTTCTTTTATGTGTTGCACATCCTTGGTCGCCCACAATGAAGCATACTTCGCTACCTCGGGAAGGTCTGACACGACCAAAGGGAATTGGCTATCTTTTGGTAGCTCCCATGCCACCAGCACAATCGACTGCAAAAGCCACGAATAGTGGAACATCTTTCCATGCTCTTGTGCCTCACAACAGTTCGCAAGGAAGTCGCCGCATAGATAATTCGCCTAGTTGAACTAGACTCCTTCAACACATTGGGTTGCTAGTGCAATCACAGGCGTGGGCACCTCATCTTTGCGGCACTTCCGCATCACCTTCCCTGCTAATATTTGTGTTTCTACCTTAACTGCAGGGTTGTTAATGTTGGAGGTGGCATATCCTTGCTTCTTCTTCTCTAACTTAAATTTCTTCTTCATAGCTTTTGTGAAGGCCAGCTCACCATCTTTTCCTTCTGATATATTGGTTGGATACTTCCCTGAGTAAGGCAGCCGTGTGATCTGATGGATCAAGTGGTCTGTGATGGGAATGGGCTCCTCCAGCCACAAACACCCATCATGCACCAAGCAGAGAAGCTGCCTAATGATGAAGAAGGTCACTAGGGCACGGTGGCAATGCAGCACCCAAGGCAAGTTGAGCAACTCGAATTTCTCTACACCCTTGAGCCATGTCTGTAGATCCAATTCAATCATTCCAGCAGTTGCGTCAATCCATCGGTGCATTAGCTTCTTAGTTGCTAAATGTGGGAATTTCTCCTGATTTGCGAGGTCCCAATATCAAACTTTAGTACAGGAAACCGTCCTAAGTGTAGCCCCTCAAAAACAATATCATTTGGGAGAAATGGAGTTTGCAGGGAGATATTTCTCTCATCTATGTTCTTTGGCACCTTGGCTTTTCCCTTGCACAGAGGAACATATTCGGGTAACGTGGTAATGTGGTCTGCACCCTGGGTTTCAACTTCCATTTCCAGATCCTCCTCATCCACCAGGATTTCTTCAGATTCTTCCTCATTTGCTTCGAGATTAATGGCCTTCCCCTTTTCCTGCAAAGTGAGCTTGGTCCTCTGTGGGTTTCTTGGTGAGACGCGCATCGGTATCATAGTCTGCTTATCCTTCTTTAGTCTCGGTGTTCTGGGTGATTTAGGGACTTCGACTATTACTCCGACACTCTCTGGGGCAACTTCGACTACCTCAATTTCCTGTGCAGCTTCCTTGGGTGTCGACATCATTCTATTCAGGAGGTCCTGCATTTGCTTCGGTAATCTCTCAAACGTTGAACTTGCTCTCAAAGCCTCAAAATTTGCAAGGTCCATACACACTTGATAGCGCAATAACTGAATTTTCAAAATGCCAAGTGTTTTTTTTTGGATAGCCACTTGTAATTTATAGGGCCTTTTTAATTCAAATCTAATCGTTCCCCCACATTCGGCCCATTAATTCTAGATTGGCGACATATTTTCAAGAATATAATCCATAAAGTTTGCCTTAAATGCCTGTAGCCCGCTCCATTTGGCCATAATCTGACTGTAAAATTGTGAATAGTGACTTTAACGGTCACTTTCCGGCAGACCTGCACACTATTTCCACGAGTAGCGCAACTACCTTTGCACTGTCGCGGACCCTGTGACACTTCGCTTCTTCGTGCAGTCCTGAAATTGCAAAGCTCCCCAAACCGGGCAGCATAGTTTATAGTCCCATGCCTCCTTTTAACTGCCTGGAGCGCTAAGACTGTGCTTCTATCGCATAGTCAGATGGTCGGGGCACCTGTGTATGGCTTCAATCGACTGCCATTCACCTTTCCTGGGAAGGGATCTCCATTCAACTTAACCAACTGGACCGCACCACCATCAGTAATCTCCTTAATAACATAGGGCCCTAACCAGTGCATCCTGAACTTTCCAGGGAATTTATCAAACTTACTATCATACAACAAAACCAGACCGTTTACCTTTAATGTGCACAATTTGATGTGTTGATCGTGCCATGCCTTTTCATGCTGCTTTTGGACCTTCTAGTGAAATCCTACCAAAAATCTTTCTTCCTTGAGTTCATTCAGTTGCGTGAGCCTCTCTTCCTGGGCTCCGCGATCCGTCATACCTGTGAGTGTTGCTATGCGCAGAATAGGCATGACGTATTCCATAGGCATTATGGCTTCCACAACTTAAACAAGCCTAAAAGGGGTTTGTCCTATCAGCTTTTTGCATGTTGTTCAATTATCCCACAATACTGCAGGTATGCATAGGTCCCAATTACTTCTCTGAGCATTGAAAACTTTGGTCAACACGTTTTCAAGCACTTAGTTGAATGCCTCCATTGTCCCATTAGCATGTGGGTGATAAGGTGTGCTCTTCTGGTGGTACACCTAAAATTCCTTCGTTAGTGCGCTGATCGTCTCATTCAGGAAGTGCGTACCACGGTTACTCATCAAGATCCTAGGACATCCAAATCGTGTCAGTACATGCTCAAATAGGAACTTTGTGGTCGTAGCACCTGTGCAATCCTTCACCGGCTACGCTTCTGCCCAACGAGTCAAGTACTCAATCACAGTGATAATGTACCTCACTCCTATCTTCCCTTGTGGTTGAATGGGTCCTACAAAATATGTTGCCCATTGTTTGAGGGTTGCAACGTCATTTGTGGATTCAAAGGCATTTCATCCCTCTATGATGGCCTGCTTGTTCTTTGACATACATCACACATCTTGCAATATGCTTTTGAATCCTGATGAAGGGTTGGCCACCACAACCTGACGCGTAGAATATTCTGTGCAGTTGCTTTCCCTACATAATTTCCTCTTGCGGCACCCCCATGAGCATTCTTAAGGATGTTGCTTCATTCAAACTCACGTACATACCATCACAATATCTCATCAATCCCCATCTTGTATAGATGCCCAACAATGACAGAAAAACTTGTCGCGTGCATCACTAATTGCTTCTTTTTCTAGATAGAGTATCCTCTGGTGTAGTTCCTATTGTTAGGAATTGTATTATATCCTCGAAATGACCATCTGTGACATGCACTACAAATAGCTACACGTCAGGCAATCCTTCTTCCAAGTTAATAGGTTCCTCCCCTGTTTTGATGCATGAAAGATGATCTGGTCCTGCGTTCAATTGTCTAGGCTTCACAACAACTTCAAAATCGTACTCTTGGAACAATAAGATCCATCTGCAGATTCCCCCCCCCCCCCAACACAGGCTTATTGACCATGTACTTTAGCACAGAATGATTCGTATACATCTTAAAGTGGCCTCCTAACAAGTAGTGTCGATACTTCTGGAGCGCATACACCATAGCTAGCCCCTCGTGTTCAATGGTAGAGTAGTTCTTTTCTGCTTTGGATAATCTATGGCTTGCAAATGTGATAGAGTGGTCCATGCCTTCTTCGCCATCCAATGTTAGTACTTCCCCCAGCGCTATACATGACGCGTCGCACATGTACATGAAACTCTTTCTTCTAGTTCGGGAAGACTAGAATCAACATGGTAACCATCTTTTCTTTCAATATATCCAAGTTTTTCTTACAATCATCATTCCAACAGAACATGACATCCTTCTTCAACAATTTTTCCATCGGTGCGGTGATCTGGCATAGCTTTTGATAAACTTCGTGTAATATCCCGTATGTCCCAGAGTAGCACGCAGCTATTTCACACTCCTCGACGCTTCCAAGTTCAGAATCACTGTGATCTTCACAATGTCTACCATCAGTCCTTCTCTGCAAACCACATGCCCCAATGGGTTCCCAAAAGGAATGCAAAACAAACACTTCTTGAGGTTGAGTGCGATCTGGTATCTTCGAAAAGTATCCGGCATTAAGCACAAGCTCGATACATGGCACTTAACGAGCCCAAATACAACCCAATCATCAAAATATACCTCCAATAATTTATGAATAAATTCCTTGAATGCCACAACAACCATGTGCAAAAAGATTGTAGGCACTAACGGCATTACAACATATTGAAAGCAACACCACTCAGTTGTGAAGGTTGTCTTGCTCCTATCCTCCGATGTGATTTTGATTTGGTGGTACCCAGAGAACCCATTAGTGAAAGAATATGCTTCCTGGCCACTTACATTGTCCAACACTTCATCTGTGAACGGAGTCAGAAAGGATCGTGCACGCAAGCGTCATTCAGTTTTTTGAGATCCACGCATATCCTTATTTCATCCTTCTACTTCTTCTCTTGCACCACCATTGGGCTTACCCAATTGGATTCTTCCACAGGCTCAATGATGCCTGCCACTAGCATTTTGAGGCAGTAAGGGCTCTTCTTAACTGGCTTCACGTCGGGCTTTAACGTGATCTTCGTCACTCCTAGTTCTCTGATTCTTCATTTCAGATCCATAAACTTGGTAGGGAATAAGTCCTGGTATTCGTGGAGCAATTCAGCGAACTTATCCACCGTCACATCGTCCTAGTAGCCTCCAATATTCGCGAATTTGGGCTCTGCCTCCGTACCAATGTTTATTTGTTTTGTTTTCACTGGCGTATTTATATTAGGGTTCTCAATCTGCTATTGTTGAACCTTGTGGTGTCCTTCTATTTCTGGAATGTTGATCTTCTGCAGATCCTCGCCCTCGTCTTAAACAGTTACATTATAACATTCAAGTGTGTGACTTAGCTAAGTAGCCCATTCAGGCTGAATCAGGTCTAAAGGATCCTACTATATCCTAAAGATGGTTGGTTTCACCTCTTGTAGCACTTCGTCAATACTGTCAAACCCATCCTCAAAATTGAATGTCACCATGAATCCTTTGTGTAGGATATTCGATTCACTTGTCCCATGGTGGAGCTCTGTTTCTATATACCAATTCATTGGGATAACATCCAGTGTATGACAGAACAGGTGCACCCACTCAGGTTGGGGCTTTTCTCCATAACCTTGGGTGCATCTAGCTAGATGCACACGAGAATCATTCATTCCATCGTACTTGTCTCTTAGTTGCATCCTAGGCTTCCCAAATCATGCTCTCATCATCCTCCTACATTCGCACCAATCATCGAAGCTTCCCTTGTATGTACCCCACCATCTTGCGGGCATTGCGTGCAGTGCCCAGTTCATGGCCTGGAAGCGTTGATTTTCTGGCACCTCCCTTTAAAATGCATCCAAAAAGATATCTACCTCATTTAGACCATCATAAATAGGCAGATTTATTTCCTCTGATGGCACACAGTGCAACGACCGGGTCATCATGTTGCAATTCAACATAGTTACTTCATGTAACCGATCCTGCTAGCATTGTATTTATTCATTGGAGTTCGAAGTGCAAGATCTCTCGCACTCCCATGTAATTCGTCCATCTATGGTGGGACTCACCCAGTCTTGGTCTCATGTTGCTATCTTACAGATGTAGTCCAGATCGTCATCATTCTCATAATCGTGGACTAGTTCTGTATAGCGTGATCCTTCAGCAGGATCCAGGGGTATTATTACACACAATGATTTCTTCTCAAATATCATCTTTCACTTCTTCATATTGATTACCTCGTTCATACCAGTAGCCCATTCAATTCCCAAGAGTGCAGAGTAGGGATTGTTGTCATCCACAATCTCTATCACTTCAAAATATGCCAACACACTCGCTCCCTCAATATCCGTGGTCACCCCCTGCAGCCACCACATGGGGATGATTTTCTGCTGATTCACCATCCTTAGTTGAATCAGAGACCATTGCAGTGCAAGTCTCCCCATTCGCTCCCAAGTCTGCTTTGGTAGGACATTTGCATCTAACCCTAGGTCCAAGATGACCTGATCCATTTCATACTCTCTTATTTGTGTAGTCAATCTCATCTCCTGTCCCTTCCTTATTTTATGCTTGACAATCTTTCACATTACACACGGATCACCTGGTGCATTCCCAACACATCTATTGATGAGTTATTATAGCCCTTTCACAGCCTTACCGTCGTGCAGTAACTTCATACAGGTTTCCAGGAAAGTTGTGAGCATAGAAGGGTCCATCTCTGGCTCAGGCTTATCCTTGCTTCCTGAGGTGGAGGCCTCAGCAAAGCTCTTCTTAGCTTCCATGAATTATTCATGAGCGCACTCCAAATCGAACTCAACCTCTTTCACCGGGGCTTTGCGAACCTATGTACTGTCTTCCTGCTATTTTCCCTTGTCATCTCTTATCGTGATTCCACTCCAGAGCACTATATTTATGTTCGGATCTTCCTCGTGTGGCTCATACCTCATCATCTGCAGGCTCTAAGTCAGGGGAGGTGGTAGTACTCCTTTGTCACATCCTAGCTATCAGCGTAGGACAATCTTATGTTTCATGATCAAACAACGTGCAATACTTGCACGACGGACACGTAGGATTAGTGCAATCATGAGCATAGTGTCCTGGTCCTCTACAATTGTACAAATCAACTGTCCTTGACCTATACCAGGTTCTCCTCTGCCTCAGCCTCGTCCGCGCCCCTAAAATCCTGTCCATGCCATCCCTGCATTCTGGTCAAGGGGACGCGTTTCGACCTGAACCCCGTAGGCGGAAGTTCTATCCAGGATCAATTCATAGCTCCTGCAAGTATGCTCATCATATCCTACTGACCTACAAAAGTTGTAGAACAACTGTTGCAGTGCTTGCACCTACTTCTGTAGCAAGTGACAGTTATCCGTGGCATGTTTTCTGGCTACCTGATAGATAGCACACCATAAAGTAGGCATCACGCTAGTTCCTACTTGAGCTTCTGGCCTTAAAGGCATCGATCTTCCTCCTGCAAGGTAGTTTATAAAGACAAGGCAGTGGTCTTTGTCATGACCCTGACTCTTGCATTTCAAACACCATACCTCTTCGCGTACCTCTGGCCGAATTGTCCTATCCTGCTTCAGACTTTGCATCTCAAGGCATTGATTCTTCAGCTGCGCATGGATCTGTTGGACTCCTAGATTAGGATCCTATATCAGAGTCTCATGTATCTCCTAGATTAGGATCCTATATCAGAGTCTCATGTATCTCATGGCAATCTCCAAGGCCTCTACCTAAGTTTTTATCTCCTGCTGTGACAACGCACTCCTTAAGTGAGGTAGTGGCAAAGCCAAAAACCACTCACAATGCTGTCCATCTATCAAATTCATGTTGGCTTCATGGATTGTACATTTCAACTTCTGATCTAGTTCCCAAGGCGTCTCACCTAGTTGCATCGTGATCTCTTTGAATCCCACAATTGACTGTGCTTCAGATTTAGGCATGCTAAATTCCCTATTTAGTGTTGCTTGGATGTCTAATACTCTAGCATTCGAGTTATCATTGGAGTACTTAATGTACCAGGTTAGCACGCAATATTGCAGAGCACTAACCAGTGTTGCCTTCTTTATGTGATCATATTTAACACCTTGAGCTTTCCATACAACCCTCACAACAAACCAAAATTGGTTTGGGTCCTCATTTCCCAAGCCTTTCAACAAAGGCAACTTCACTGTATTCACCATACTGAATTGCGGTGGAGGTGGAGGTGGTACGGGTGAAAATAGGTGATGGTGGTGAAGTTGGAGGTGGTGTGGGCAAAGTTGGTATTTGCAGGAATCCTTGCCTTATTAACTGAATAGCGCTTCGTGGATAAACCTTCACTATTCCTTCTTTGTCCCCTCGTAGAGGTGAAATCAAGGGGCTATGCTCTGGACCCTTATTTCCTATGTTTCTGTAAATTTTTCCACTTTGCGTAGTCCCGAACATCAAGGTAGCTACATAACTTTTTTTCGCACAGCAACATTTTAATCCAAGTATTCAAAGATTTTACATACTTACCTTGCGGTCCTTTGAAAAAGCGTCGCTCCACCTTGTTATAGCTAACTGAGGTGTCGACCGCGAACTCAGCAACAAAACCTCCTATGATGAAATCGAGCCAATGATCAACAGTGCAGGCGATCTTATCCTCTGATGCTTCCAACCTTCGTACTAGCTCTGGCGTCCACACAATAGGATCGTCAAGTTTCCACCTTCCTTGGCTATCTAATAGCTTTGCGATCCACTCGTATAGCTCAGTATGAAAGGAGGCGAAAAATATTTCGTGGATCTCCGTATATAGGTATCGGTCCAATCACTGTTCTTTTGACTATCACGGGTTTCTGTTTTCTTGTGCCGTGAACTCGTGAATCCTTCTATCCAACCAACCTTCGATTTCTTTCTTAGTTGGATTCCAGTGATACGACATCACACATCTCTTATGCAGATTTCAGTCTCGGCAATGGAACCATTTGTTGGCTTGAGGGGGGCCTGACCCAGGTTCAGTGTTAGTTAGCCAAACAAATCCCTACACTACTGGCCCTTTCGGCATCAACCCATGGAGCGTGCACTGAAGTCTCACCCAAAGCAGTATGGGGGATGCTGGAACCAAGTTTTTGCACCCTTGAGATGGCTGTGATGTCGGTTTATTCCAACTATACCTAGCTTTGTGTAGGTTGCTCAACCCTCTATTCCATCCTTCAGTACCTTTGCGAAAGGGTACAGTTGGTTTTCGCGTAGCCCTAACCTATGGCTCAGGGACTTTCTCACTGCTAAGGCATCGATCTGTGATATCTCCCGAACTAGGCTAAGTGTCTTACTTATCTTATTAATTGATCTTAGTTAGCTTCACGTAAACATATGTTTGTACTTTTGTTACTTAACTAACACATTTATATACATTCGCGCACCATATAAGCATTATAAGTGAAATTCATACCCAACATAACAAGAGGCATAAATAGAAAATAAAGACACAAAAATTGTAGAATACTTCTCTTTATTGATAATTTCAGACAATTACACACTCGACCCGCCCTATGCACTCAGCTGCAGGGGTCTACGCACTCAACTGCAGAATTCTAGGCCTCTCCGCACTCAGATGTAGAGCTTCTACCTATGCTAGAACCCAAACTTAGACTCTACTTCAGATCTATCTTTCATACATCATATCCTAATTGGTGATTGATTATTCTAACTACTTAGAGCTTAGCCCTATTTATACAATCCCATGGTTTGTGGACCATGGGTAGATCTTTTACAATCGACATTACATTTCCAAAATAAGGGCGGACAACCCTATGACTCCTTAACACCTACACGCTCCGCGACCACAAAATGCAGAGTCTTTACACTTGGATTACAAATTTTGACTAAAATATGGGCTTTTAGCCGCAAAACTGCCCATGGGGGATCTTACGCCCAATAAAACAACATCCATTATAAATATTAGCTCACAAGCATTAGATCCAAGGAAATCTAAGTTCTAGGTTTAAGGTTATTTTTGTTTATATATTGGCTAATTCTTCTACTTTTTAAACCTAAATAGAGGTTTTAGGTCTCTATGGAGAGGGGAAGGCAAAACTGGTAGAGTGACCATGGATAGGATTCCTCATGATGTTATAGCTCATGAAATCACAATCTAACCAGGATGGTTCCATATCATACGATGTGGATGCTTCTCTACATTACAAAGGATGAGGATAACGTATTTGTGAGGCAGATTCATGTGCTCTTATGCCTTAAGGAGAAGTGACCAATGTGTTGGTGATTAAGACTAGGGCCAAACTGTGATAAAAATGTTGGACCAGGGCATAGAGATGGTGTTCAAGACATCAAACCTTGGGTGATTTGGTGATTTTTAGCATAGAAGATGATATGGTTTGGGATATTTCAAGGAGAAATTGGGTGATATTAGATATCTCTAAAGAGAAAGAAAAGGTTAGGTATGAATGGGAAATGTGATGGCACAACCATATCCCTAGAAATAGGTGCTATATTTACTTAATAAATGGAGAGAAAGGAGTGAGGGAGTGTTTAAGAGAAAGAAAGAGAAAATATGGTAATTTAATGAATAATCTATATGATATATATATAATATATATATATATATATATTATATAGATGTGGATGTTATGTATATGTATGACATTACATTATCATTTACATCACATCTATATAATAGTATATGTGGATGTATATGTTAGTATTGTATACATATACATATACATCCACATCTATATATAAAATATAATATTAATATAGTATTATATATATATTATATTATTATATATATATATATAATATATTATTATATATATATATATATATATAATATTTATATTAATATATATAGTATAACCTGAAGATGAACGGGAGTAATTTGACCCATACATTAACTAAGTTGGTTGACATCTGGTCTTGACAATGAGTGAGGAAGTGTTTTCCCAGTAGAGTCTTTCAATTCTCCTAAGAGCAAGAAAGAACTAAGAATTATGAAGAGTGAGAGACATATTAGGGATTTTATAAAATTCATTTTGAACTTCTGTGTGAAAAAATAAGTAATAAATGTATTTTAATGTCTAATTTCAATCTCACTTAAATCATTGATACATTGGAGAGAAATTGAGATCTAGTGCGACATGTGTGAGAGAGGTAGAAGAAGATTAGTGTATCATGTTATGATAACCCATGTCATAGTGATGTAGTGTTGAGATAAGCCTCATGATAGAAAGAGAATGCTAAGTTATTCATAAACAAGGGGATATGGCATTGACATGATTGAGTTTGGAGTGATATAACACTAAGGAAGGAAGTTTAAGAAGCCAAAAGTTCAAGCCAAGTCAATTTTCGAGAGTTGTATCATTGTGCTAGTCATAATTAGGGTGATATGGCACTAGAGAAACCAATTTTGAGCAAGAAAATGTTAGCATCAGTCACCTTTGAGTGTTGTGTTACTATCTAAGTTAAGAGTGTAGTGTTTTGTCACTAGGATAGTCATCATCATGGTGATACGATTCTTAAAAATCAAGTTTTCAAAACAAAATATTGAGTTAAAGCCTTTTCACTATGTGATCTCACTAGGGACATGAATTGTTCAAGTGTTATATCATTGGGATGAACAAGTTCCCAAACTTGTATTTCTATATTGGTCATCATCTCAACCATATATCTCTTAGTATAACATTGAACTTCCAACCCTATATCACTAGGTTGAGCAACTTTAAAAATATTTCCTAAAATTCATCTTAAGGGTGTCAAACCCAATATAAGTGTCGATTCAACTAAGGGAAGGGATAATATATCCTAGTAGGGGTATAATGAGACTCTGGAGTAGGTGGGACCCTCATTTTTCTCTAAGCAAATGTGACATTTACATAAAATTAAGGGGTTGTTATAGTTGTTACAATAAAGTTATGGCATCAAGAACTATGACCGAGGGAGATTTGACATTATGAATTATGACCTAGGGAACTTTAACCTTAATAACTATGACATTGGGATATTTGACCTTAGGAACTTTAACGATAAGAACTATGACCTCAATAACTTTGACCTGAGGAAAAATGACCTCAAGAACTATGGAATCAAGAATTATAACCTCAAAAACTATGACTTCAAGAACTATGACCTCAAGAACTCTTGCCTCTAGAGCTACAACCTTAGGAACTTTATCCTAGGGATCTATGTACTCAATAACTATGATATCAATAATTTTAACCATGGGAAATATGATATTAAGAACTCTAAGCTCAAGAACTATGATTGTGGAAACTCTATCCTTGGGAACTATGACTTCAAGAACTTTGACCATATGAACTATAACCTCAGGAAATTTGACCTCGAGAACTATGATCTCATAAATTATGAATTTGGGATATTTGAACTTAGTAACTATGACCTAGGAA
Organism: Pinus taeda; assembly: GCA_000404065.3. Taxonomy (NCBI): domain Eukaryota; kingdom Viridiplantae; phylum Streptophyta; class Pinopsida; order Pinales; family Pinaceae; genus Pinus; species Pinus taeda. Next base: position 43,053 of record APFE031189834.1, on the reverse strand, counting down.
GCTTTAATATTGAGAGCTATGACCTCAAGAACTTTAACCTCTAGAATTGTGACCTCCAAAACTATGACCTTAGAAAGTATGACTCTAAGAACTATGAATTGAGGAACATTGGCCTCAAGAACTATGATCTTGGGAACTTTGACTTTGGGAACTATGATCTCAGGAACTTTAACTGTGGAAATTATGAATGTTATGACACTTCATGGATGTAACAGCCCTGGTTGATTTTCCATGTAAAAAATTACTAGACCAAGTTCATGGGACAAGTATTCTAAGCTGAGTGGTGGACAAAACATCCTAGTGGGTGTCACTTTCAGTTTATTGTGGCTAAGGAAACTGGCAAAGGCAAAGAGGCATTAATTGGAATTTTCTTTATGAAAATAAAGGAAAATAGTAGAAAAGGAAGATGAAGAGTCACAAATTTGCATGAAGAGGAAATTGAAGAAAAAATAGAGGAAAATGAAGAAAATAGAGGCCTAAATGATAAAAAGGCTTCTGAGGATCAGTTCATAGTTTTTGTGAGTGTTAGTTTTTTCAGTTCAGTTTTGGGAGCTCTCTCTCTATTCTGTCTCTCTCATACTCTTACACACTTAGAATTTTCTTGGAGCACTCTTGGAGGAGTGTGGCATACTTGGTATTTGGAGCAAGAAGGAAAAAGAAGAGAAGGAAAGTGCAAGAGGACATCGGGATCAACAACGACAATGGGTTTTTCTTGCAGGTATTGAGTTGCATGTATGATTTCCTTGCTAGTTTTGGCATGCATGGCACATGCATATGGTTTCTTGGTCATGACCTATCATTGGCATTATGTTTTCTTGGATTGACATTGGTTTGCCTAGTCTTTCCATTTCTTGGATAGCCATGGTATTATGGGTTTTATATTTTTTTTTGGTTGGTGGTCATGTTCCTTTGGTTATGGGTTGAGTTACTATTTCCTGGAGCCTTGGTTAGACAAATGTTTTGGAAGCCCTGTAATGGCTTGGGTTGAGTTACTAGTCATGGAAGACTTGGTTGGAAAACCACTATGGAGCCCTTGGTGGGTTGAGTTACTAGTCTTGGAAACCCTAGTTGGACAAATTCTATGGAGCTTGGTAGCAACTATGCGTTGAGTTACTAGTCCTGGAAGCCTTGGTTGGAAAAAACAATATGGAGCCTTGGACAGCTTAGGTAGAGATCGATCTGGTGATGGTTAGTGATGTATGACCGTGAGGTGGAATCACTATTTGAGGGATGTTGAGGTGGTTTGGCCTCTAGAAGCCCTAGTTTAGTGTTCTTGGTTTATTCCATGAGATCCCACATTCATGTTTGGAATATGGAGTGGGGGTGATTGGTTGAAAGAGAGATTTGGTTAAGCTCAATCTATGGTCAGGTGGTACGTGGAAGTCTCTGATTTTCATATGTTAATAAGAGCTCCTTTTCCTTTGGTATTTTCATGAGTAAATGTGCTTGTCATTATGTGGATTTAATAGATGTTTCATCACTGATATATCTCTAGTTATTTGTTGGTTATGAGAAAGTTTTATGATAATATTGATGTATGTCTCTCATCATGTCTTGGTTATGATATGAAATGTTAGTTAATGAATAACCTAATAGATAAAAATGAAACTATTGGGAGGAGACATCAATCTTCCTTGACGATTCTCAGATAGGTATGAGATCCCTATGCTCATATCTGTGGTTATGACCTGTAAATTACATGTTTGTGTTATGTTTGAAGAAATGCTTGTCATGGCTAGTAGGGGTCAAATGAAGTGTTTGCATTAGTAACGTTATCTTAGTGTTAATTATCTTTTCTAGAAGTTTCATGAAGTTTTGGGCAGTGGCTTGAGTCCTAGCTCTAAAAAAGTGGCATAGAACCCAGGGTCGCTAGTACAGAACTGTATGAAAAAGGCCACAGTCAAATGCATGCCGTCTTGTGGGAGTAACTAGAGGGTCTTAGTCACATGCATGGCTTTTCATCAAAGCGACTGGGGTCTAGATCAGAAAAATGTCAAGTTGTCTCATGGGTTGGGCACCTAGAAGGGTTGGTTGTCTCCTGAAGGTTTTGTAGCTCCTGGGGAAGGTCAGATTGGTTTTGTTTTTTCGGTTCCACTTCCTAAAATATACATGGAGATTTGAATCACATCATAGTAACTCTTTGTCACATGTTTACCCCAATGGACTGGTTAGCTTGGGTAAATGGTGGGAGGAGGGTGTTACATTGGATTACTCGCATCCTTCATATATTCTTTCTTTTTAATATTATTGTAAATGTTAGAAATATCTACCCATGTCATAATGGTATGTTGGGTTACCCCTATGGATAAGCTCACCTGACTGGCGCTCCACATCAGAAATGTATTTGTCCTAAATCATCATGACATTAAAACCATCTTCAATCATATTTTTAACACTATCTCATATATACAATGATAAATGTTATGTGTACTTGAATGTTTGAGGTATACCCACTACATTCTCCCCATAAAACATACCACTAGATTTATCAACATGCCTACATTCAATATCTATTAGTTAGATGCACATAAAGTCAGTACATGATGAAGTGACATTTATAACCAAATTCAATTCTTTAGCATCGATTGTGTTTTTTTAATCCCTGTGGATTCATTGTAATATCACCACCTAAGAGTTTACTTTTGGACTTTGGGACATATGCACACCAATAACTAAATAAGAACAACAATAACAAGTAAGAAACATACATTTTTTCATAATGAACATGAATTCAAAGTCTTAATTATATTAATTAAAACGTGTCAGTTTTTTAGATATGTTTTAACACAAACACATACAATTTCTTGTACTTATTTAGATCGATTAGTATTAACAACTTGAGAGGGAGCATCTTCATTTTACTCCCCATATATAAAAATTTCAAGTCGATTATATGGAATAATAGTGACTTGATGCCTTCTAATTTATGTCCATGTCTAACACCATAATGTCGTCCCACTATCCCATCTATAAATACCTATAAAAATATAAGTTTTTAGAGATCAACACATATGATATTAATTTTTGATAAATATTTGTTCGTGTTTACTCAATGTCGCATTACAATCCATTTTATGTGATCTAGTGTTTTATAACTTAAACGGCATAACATGATACATGAAATGGAACTTATGATTTTATGATGACTTATTCATTTTTTTCTAGTATAGTGGTAGCAAAAAACCTAAGGAAAAAATCTCGTAGCAACACGAGATGGTGTGGTGCCTAAAAATTTTGTCCCTAAAACTACTAAGTCAAGTAAGGTGCAATTTAGGTGTGAATATCGAGGGGTAAATTGAAATGGTGAAAACATTCATAATATCTATAGTTACATATATATGTATATGGAATTTTATTTGACATGTTTTATTAAAAAAAATGTGGTATGTATGGTATTGATTTTTTATGTGGAAAGTTTAGATTTTTTTTATTATTATTATAAGTATTAATTATTTATATGGTTACTAGTTAAATTTAAACACGATGTTGTGAAATACCATAGTTATGAATATTATTCATCATTATTTAAGTTTATTTTTATGTGGTATCTATATTTTGAATTTTTTCAAAGAAATTATATGTGTTTTAATTAATAAAAACAAATTTGTAAGATAGTAATTTGAAACTTATTATTTCCATTTTACCCTTTTTACTTTCTATTAATTTTTACTTTAGTTGATATTATGTTTTCTTATTATTATTATTTGATCGAACGTTTTACTAGAACATCTTTGCAAGAATTATTTTCGACTTTAACATAAATTTTAACACTTTAATATATTTTTCCACTTTAATATAATTATTTAAACTTTAATAACATTAAAATAATACATAAATATATTCATAACTATACATTAACCATTAATCCTTAGTCCCAAGGGGGCAACTCAATTGGTTAATTCGAAGTTTGTGAAATCGTGATAATGAGGCAAACCGAGGTTCATATCTCCCCTGTAGTGAGTTTGGTTTACATCAAGGAGGACATAGTGTAAACCCCCCAGAGGTTTACTAGTAGTTATGTGTCATTCGGGTTGTTGGATTCCTCCAGGGTACCAAAAAAAAATCATTAATCCTTACATTAGTACATTAATAATACATTAATCTACATATTACTTTACACATTAATACATTAATAACACATTTATCTATACATTAACACATTCATCTACACATTGATAACATATTAACTATACATTAATGCTTGTCAACTATGGTTGGCTATAGTTGACATGGTCAACCATAGTTAACCATAGTGAACCTAGGCATCAGGTTCTATCTATAGGTAAACATAGACAAAGGAAAGTCAATCATAATAAGCCATAGTTAGCTTGATTTAGTTGTGGTTGACTATGGCTAAATATGGTTGGAATGTTCCAAGGTGGCTTCACTGGGGATAATTACCATACCACGTGGATTCATATTGGAGGATATATATTGAGGAAAAAATCACATAATATATTGGGGGATATGTAGGGGGTAAAGGGTTTTTATATTGGATGGCATAAAAAATGGAGTTCAAAGTTAATGAAAAAATATAAAGGGGTATAAAAATTGTTAATGGAAAAATGGATACCTACAATATCTAGTGAAAGTAGGGTTTTTTTAAATTGGGAAGGTGTATTGGGTTCATATTGGTAGGGGGTTAAATAATGTGATTTTTAGATGTATTTTCCAATATGTAGTCAAATTAAGGGTATTGTTTAGTATGCCATGAATGTACGTGATATGTTATAGATTAATTGAGTGAATCCCCCATGGAATGGTCGACCATATCCAACCATAGTCAACATGGACATCATGTTCAACCATAGTCAACCATAGGCATCATGTCCAACATGTCCACAGTGAACCATAGGCATCATGCCTACTCAACATGGCCATACACATTGCTACAATTATTAAAGTTTATAATTAATAACTTTAATAACTTTATATAAATAAATTTAATACTTACTATTTAATATTATTTAATATTTAAAATTTTCAAAATTTAATTTTTAATATAACATGTATAACTATATTATAACATTAGTAACTTTATAACATTGATCAATGTATTGTAACTTCAATATTACTTTAGCTTTATATTGTTTGCAATATAACTTTAATATTTTTGTTAATTTGAGAAAAAAAAATCACAGTGTGACGAATAAAAAATGCCATCATAATGTGACAAACAACAAACAATGTCATAATTGGACAAAAAAAATGATATCACATTGTTGACATGGTTAACCATACTTAACATGGTCAACGATAGTCAATATGGACATCATAGTCATCCTTAGCCAACATGAGTGCCATGGTGAATCATAGTCACCATGGGCATAAAGGTCAACCATGGTTAACCACAATCAACTATAGGTAAACATTAACAAACAAAATTGATGTCAAAGTGTGATGAACAACAAACAATGTCTATTACAGTGTCAGAATGTGATGAACAACAAACAACATCATAATTGGACAAAACAATGACATTGTGATCCGATGACAATGTCGTAGTGTGACAAACAATAAGAAATATCGTAATGTGACTAACAACAAACCATGTCGCAATATGATGACATCAAAATGTGGTAAGAAACAAATAATATTATAGAGTAACAAAGAATAAATGACTTTATAAAGTGAAGAATATAAAATAATGTCACAATTTGACAAACAATAATTGTCGTCACAATGTGATGAATAGTAGATGATGCCACAATGTGATGAATAATAAGCATCCTCACAATGTGAAAAATAATTAATGACATCACAATGTGATGTTCATTAAATGACATCACAATTGGACAAAAAAAGTTGTAATTGTAACACCCTCCTCCCACACTTACCCAATTTTACTAGTCCACCGAGGTAAATATGTGACAAAGAGTTACTATGATATGATTCAACTCCCTAAGTGAAGTTAAGGAAGTGGAATCGTCAAACAAAAACCAAACTGACCTTCCTTGAGAGCTACAAGAACCCCAGGGGCTAACCAACCACTCTAGGTGTCCACCCTTGAGTTAACTTGCTTTTAGCTGAACTAAACCCCCAGTCACTCCCATGACAAGCCCTCCATGCGATTGTAACCCTCCAGGCACTCGCACAACAAGACCTCCATGCGACTGAAAACTTTTTCACCTAGTTTTGTGCCAACGACTACAAGATTTAAGCCACTTTTTAGCTAATCTCTGGACCACTGCCCAAAACTTCATAAAGCATTCCAGAACAATGAATGACACCCAAAAAAATCCTTTCACAAAAAACTTAGATAATAACTTGACCTAACCAGGCTTATCCATGACAGACATTTCATCAAACACATCATGAACATGTAATATAAAGTTCATAATTACATATATGAACATAGGGGTCTCATACTTATCTAAGAATTACTAATAAGGATTGATGCCTTCTCACCATAGCTGCATTATCATCTATTAAGTCATGCATTCATTAAACATTAATTTACTAATCAAAACATGATTAGATCCATAACTAAAGTCTGTCATAAAACCATGTTTATAACCAACATATTACAAATAATAGAACAACCATTAAAATCACATAATGTTATGCAACCATCTCACAAAAAGACAGATCAATGACTTAAAAATTATCCTCTTCAAGGGGAATTTCCTTTACATTACATAAATGAAAAATTCTTGGATGATACAAATGATAAGACCTCCATTTTATATATAGGAGTCTAAGGGGTCGCAATATAATCAGAGCCTGCATACAATAATAATGTAAGGGCACAACAATAATAATAATGTGCTTCTATGGGGCACAACAATAACAATATGGGGGCTACATGGGTGCAACAATAAAAATAATGGGGGATACACTAGTATTATAGGTACCTAAAATGCCCCTCTCCTTCAAAAAAGTGTTTTCCTCAATGCTTGAGTAGTTTTGGATGCTTTTGTATAAAATTATCATCCTCCCATGTGGAATGTTTAGTAGGTGAGTTCTTCCACTTAATGAGATACTCTGAAATTGATCGATTCCGTAGTTGTCGGGTTCTTGTTTTCATCAGTTCTTCAGGCTCAAATATTATTTTTCATTCTTCTTCAAGTTCTGGAAACATTGTTTGAACTAGAAGCTTGCCACCGATAACCTTTTTTAAGCATGAAACATGGAAAACTTGGTGTACTCGGGAAGATGTAGGCAACTCCAATTTGTATGCCATAGTACCAATCTTTTGCAACACCTTATAAGGACTGCAGCACTTGGGTGAAAATTTGTTATACTTCTTAGCTTGATTGACAAACATTTGTTTGTATGGTTGTAGTCGTAAAAATACCTAGTCACCTATGTCAAAACTTCTTTCACTGTAATCTTGATCTACCTATTGTTTCATTTGATTTTGCGCCAGAGTGAGGTTATCCTTTAAGAGTTGGATAACTTGTTTTTGATGCTCAATGTGATCTTCCACTGCTTGAACCTTAGAATTTTCTCTTAAATATGATGTAATGGATGGTGGATGATATGCATAAAGTGCCATAAATGGGGTCATTTTTGTTGTAGTATGGAAGGAAGTGTCATACCACAATTCATCTAGAGGTAACCACTTGACCCATTGTATTTGTTTATCGGATACAAAGAAACGAATATATCCTCCCAAACATTTGTTCACTATCCCGGTTTTCCCATCAGATTGAGGATGATAAGATGAGCTATGAGCTAATTGAGTACCAAGACAAGAAAATAATTTCGTCCAAAAATTTCTAGTGAAAATGGGATCTTTTTCACTTACTATAATCTTTGGATTTCCATGAAGATTTTGAATTGTTTCCATGAATGCGGTAGCAACTATATTTCCTTTGAAATGATGAGATAATGCACAAAAGTGTGCATACTTGGTAATTCTATCAACTACCACCATGATGACACTCTTTCCTTCAGACTTGGGTAAACCTATCATTAAATCCGTTAAGACCTCCCAGCGTTGACTTGGAATGGATAATGGTTGTAAGAGACCCAGGGTTTGAATTGTATCAACTTTATTTTGTTGGAAAACGAAACATTCTGTCACAAATTTCTAAATATCAGTTTTAAGGCTATCCCAAAAAATTCCTTCTTGACCCTATGATAAGTTTTTAAAAATCCTGAGTGCCCTCCCAAGGGAGAGGTGTGCAATTCCAAAAGAATATTTTGTTTGAGTTGGGAATTCTTACAAAGATATAAGTGATCTTTGTACCATAATGAATCATTTTCCCAACTAAATGTATCAGATGTAGTGGATCTTGCTGCAAATTTTGAATGAGTGACCACAACTCTTCATCATTCTTCCATTCATCCCTTGCTTCGGTTATCCACTCAGGTTGGATAATAGAAATGACACAAAGAAATTCTTCCACACTGTCATCCTTTCTTTAGAGTGAATCTGCAACAACATTTTGCTTCCCTTTTTTGTAGATGATTTCAAAGTCATAACCCAACATATTTGTCACCCATTTGTTTTTCACTTGTGAAGATAATATTTGTTCCAAAAAGTACTTAAGACTATCATGTTATGTTTTTACCTTGAAGTGTCTTCCCATTAGGTAAGATTGTCATTTTTTAGTGCATGTAGTATTGTCAACATTTCCTTCTCATAAATAGGTTTGTGTAAATACTTTCTTTTGAGTGGACGAATTTAAAGGGAAATGCGTCTTCCTTCTTGCATTAAAATAGCACCAATTCCATTTCCTGAAGCATAACATTCCACAATAAAAGGTTTTTTGAAGTCTGGTGTAGCTAAGACCAGTGCTTGGCACATTTACTCTTTAAGATGTTTACATGACTTTGTTGCTTCCGAAGTCCAATACAATACATATTTCTTTAGTAATGATGTTAGAGGTGCCACTATTCTCCCATGATTCTTAAAAAACTTGTGATAATACCCTGTCAACTCAAGAAGTCCTCGAATATGCTTTATGGTTGTGGGAATTTTCCATTCCTTAATGGATTTAATTTTGTTAGGGTCTATCTTAACACCCTCATGAGATACAATATGAACCAAATATTCCACCTCCTGTAATCCAAAGAAACATTTGGAGGTTTTGGCATAAAATTATTTCTCCTGCAATAGTTTGAGACTAGTCAACATGTTGAACATGATTCTTCCAAGACTTGTTGTAGATTAGTATATCATCAAAAAATACTAACACACATTTTCTACGAAAGGTTTTAAAAATGGAATTCACCAAACCTTGAAATGTGGAAGGTGCATTAGTAAGTCCAAAAGGCATGACCAAAAATTCCTAATGACCCTCATGAGTTCTGAATGTTGTTTTCAGAATGTGTTTAGTCTTCATTCTAATTTGATGATATTTTGAATGAATATATAGCTTGGTGAAGTAATATGCTCCATGTAATTCATCCAACAGTTCATCAATGACAGGAATGTCAAATTTATCTTTAATAGTGAGCTTGTTGAGCTCCCTATAATATTGAAACATATGCCATGATCCATCCTTCTTGTGCACCAATACCGCTGGAGTAGAGAATTAACTTTGACGAGGTTGGATTATACCAGCCTCTAGCATTTCTGCAACCATACGTTCAATTTCACTCTTTTGGGCATAAGGATATCTATAAGGCATGATGTCTGGAGGAACACTTCCAAGAATCAAGTGAATCACATGATCATGATCATGAATAGGTAGGATGCCTTTGGGTGTCCCAAACACCTTGGAATGATTGTCCAAGACTTTTTGGAGACCTGGAGAAATAAATGATTTTGATGTTTGAACCCCTAGTGAGAATAATTGTGCAATTATACCCCGTTTTTCTTTCTTCAGATGTTTTGTCATGCCATTAGAGCTCATTATATTTCATGGTTTCCCTGTAATAGCTCTTAATTCAACTTCTTTTCCTTCCCAAAAAAAAGTCAAGAAAATTTCTTGAAAATTGAAAGCTATCATCCCCAAAGATTGTAACCATTGGACTCCTAGTACAACATTATAACCACCCATTGGAATGGAAAGAATTGGACCATTCAATACATATTCCCCTATGGTTAGCTTGATATTATGGCACTTCCTAGAGAAATTTATAGTTCCTCCATTTGAAACCATCACTTGACACTTTGGTGTTGGATATAGGAAGAAATTAAATTCCTTGTCTATCTTACAATGAATAAAATTATGGGTAGACTTTGAATCAATCATCACTATTACCTTTTTCTTCTTGATATATCCTTCTATCTTGAGATTGTGAGGAGTGGTAATTCCTGTCAATGCAATACAAGATATGGTCGGATTCATTTCTTCTTTATCTGGGGTTGTTTCTTAGTGTATCCTCCTCTTTTGATGTTACTTGTCCCTTTTCTTCCTCCTCTTCACAATCTATGTAGAGTAATTTCTTCTCAACACACTTATGACCTTTAGTGTATTTTCTATCACAACTGTAGCAAAGCCCTTTTGCTCTTTTTTTGTCCAATTGTTTTGGTGTCAACCTTGTAGGTTGTGGAATACTCACACTTCCATATTTATAGTTTTGAGTGGTAGACTTCCTTGGTGCCATAATTTTTCTTTCAACTTTTATTGCCACCCTAAATGTCTTCTCCAATGAATCAAGTTCCCAAAGGAGAACTTTGTGTTGGATGTTTGTAACATCCCCTCCCAGTTCTACCCAAAGTAACCATGCCAACCGAGGTAAACATGAAGAGAGATTCTACTACAATCCGATTCTACCTCCTATTTCACCTTAAGGAAGTGGAGTTGATGGAACATCACATACAGTCATCCAACATCATCAACAGAACCCTCAAGAGACAAGTTAGCCACTCAAGCAACATGTCCCTAGGTCCCATTGTTATTATGTAGCTCTTAGGCCATAGTCACTCTCATTCTATGGGAAAGGGAGTGGCTAGCAACCTAAAGTCGCTCTCACAGGCCTTCTTGCTAGCGACTGTGGACCATAATTTCCAATTCTATGACAACGACCTTAGGTTTTAAGCCACTTTTCTAGCCCAAAATCTTGGCATCTTCCCAGAACTTGTTGTAACTTCTAGAATTCATTAAAAACATAATAACGATGTTGATTAATCAAATATCACCCTCAGGACTAGGCCTGAGCATCCCTAACCGGGACTAACATTCTGTCAAACACTTGGCATCAATGCAACCTATAGGTTTAGGATACAAGACATAGCATGAATGGTTGAAACAACTTATGAAATATAACCATAAGGATCACCTCCTTATCTATTGAACTAATACATCATCAATTAGGTCTTGCATCCATCCATTTAACAATTACAAGTAAATATATGAAATAACCATGACATGAACTGATCATTCCACCATGCTTATAACCAACATAAAACCATATAAATATCAGAGATATGAAAACCATTAAATCCACATATAAATCAATGCAAAAGTAAGAGGACTTAGATTTTATTAATCAAAGGAAAATATGACTAGGTTCGAGACCTCCATGCACCACCCAACCATAGACATGGCTGAACCAAATCTCTCTTTCATCCAGTCACACCCATGCCATATTCCAAGCATGAATGTGGGATCTCATAAAACAATTGATCCAAGAATAACCAAGGGAATCCAAAGGTTAAACCACCTCCACCTTATCACAACAAAATTGGTGCTTCGATCACAATTGAATAGAACTTGGAATGCCATCTAGAATCCATCACTATCCTTGAGGAATTTTATGTCTCATTGTCTCTCAAGATTTACTACAATACAAACCTAGATCACTAGGTCCTAAACCGGTATTTCTCCCTCAGGATTTACCGTGTATCACGCAAAAATTGGTCAAGGGATTTCTAGGCCTTTGGGAATGAAACTTGAGACCACCTCCGCCCTGGATTCCGAAATCCATATGGAAATTCCAAAGTTCCAAAACCTAAATAAACATCCCAACATACCATGGCATCCTGATAAAGGTTAGGCTAGGCTGAAATCCACTATCACAACCTGGAAAAACCATGCCACCAATAGCATGGTAACCATACACCAACATGCAAAGTCATGCACGTCCAAACCATATAGGAAATCACACATGAAAAAAGTTACCTGCAAGTATTCCTAATGAAGTTGCTTGAGTCCCGCTTTCCTTTCCTTCATCCTTGCTTGCTTTTCCTTTCTTGACCTTGCTTTCCCTTTCCTTTGCTCCAAACTAGAGTGATCCAAGAAAACTATAAGTGACCAAGAGAGTGAGAGAGAGAGAGAGAGAGAGAGAGAGAGAGAGAGAGAATAATGAGAGAGCTCCAAACTTAAACTAACAAAAGCCATGAACTAATCCTCATAAGCCTTTTTATGCATGAGGCCTCTAATTTATTAATTTTCCATTATTTTCCTTCAATTTCCTCCTCACATGCAACCTTTGACATTTTACCTTCCTTTTCTCCTAATTTCCTTTATTTTCATAAATAAATGTGCCAAAAATACATTTTTTCCTTTTAATGCATTTTTCTTAGCCTTTGCCAATTTTCCTTAGCCAAAACACACATCTAGTGATACCCACTAGGATATATTTTCCCAACATTCAGCTTGGAATAAGTGTCCCTTAACTGTGGTCTTATGTTGCCTTTATTAACTTTTATTACATGAAATTTTCACTAGGGTTGTTACAGAACCCTCCCCCTTGGGGAACACTATCCTCGATGTTAAACCACACCAAGATCTCAAAAAAACCACTGAAAAGAAAACATACTGCCTATGGAGCTTTATAACTTAGCTCATTGCAATATTTATAATGAAGAGACTGCTCAAAAGAAAAACATCATGACAAGATGAAAATATAGTAACCATAATAACATGACACCCATACCGCTTATTGGAGCTTTATAAATTAGCTCAGATGGTATTTAAATCCATATATATACATATACAAATATCAAAACATCAACAAAAAATATGCCAAACATAACCAACATCAAACCAAAATTGCTTTTCCTCAACTGAAAAACAATGAAGGATATAGGACCTGCATCTGATCCACCATCTCCCATGTAGTGTCTTCATGTCCAAAGTTCTTCCACTGCACTTTAACTCTCTCTATGGCTCTGTTCTTGAGCATGAGATGTTTCTGCTGCAATATGCAGTGAGGCTTCGGATGGAACTCTCCTTCTTGCTCCACCTGCAATACTGACCAATCAATAACCTGATCAACATCCTTTATATACTTATTAAGTAATGAAATATGGAAAACATCATGGAATTTCATTGTTGGAGGCAACGCAAGTTGATATGTCACTAGTCCAATCCTCTCAAGGATCTCGAAAGTCTTACAATACCGTGGTGCCAAATTGGCACATGAACCAATCCTCAAAGAGATTTTCTTGGGCTTGATGCACAAATACACATGCTCCCCAACCTGGAACTCTTTGAACACCCTATGTTAATCTGCATAACTATTTTTTCCATCATGTGTTGCTTTGAGATTCTTCTTTATAACCTACATTTCCTACTCCATGTCCGGTCCAATAAGTACCATGTTCACTGGATCACTCCAGCTGATGGGAGTGTTACAATTCTGTCAATACAATGCCTCGAAAGGAATCATCCTCAAGGATTCTTGATAACCATTATTGTATGTGAACTCAACCAATGGAAGATACTCCTCCCATTTCCTCTACTGGTGAATTACATACATCCTCAACATATCCTTCAAGATCTTGTTGACCCTCTCTGTCTGATTGTTATGAAACCAGCTCATAAAAAGATAGAAAATAAAGATCAATGCCTTAGAATTCAGCCTCTTCTAGGGGGTAACCTCCTATACATTACACAAATGAACAATTCTTGGATGATACAAATGAAAAAACCTCCTTTCTATATATAGGAGTCTAAGGGGTCATAATATAATCAAAGCCGACATAACAATAATAATATAAGGGAACAACAATAACAATAATGGGCTTCTATGGGGCACAATAATAAAAATATGGGGACAATAGGGGCACACAAATAACAATAAGGGCTATAATGACAATAGTAATGGGGGAATCACTAGTATTATAGGGACCTAACATTCCCTTCTCCTTCAAAAAGGTGTCATCATCAACACTTGATTAGTTATGGATGCTTTTGTATAAAATTCTCATCCTCCCATGTGGAATCTTTAGCGGGTAAGTTCTTTCACTTGACAAGATACTTCGAAATTGATCAATTTCGCAGCTATCGAGTTCTTGTTTCTATGATTGCTTCAGGTTCCAATATGATTTTTCCTTACTTGTCAAGTTCTTCCAATATTGTTTGAACTGGTAGCTTGTCATCAATAACCTTCTTTAAGCATGAAACATGGAAAACTGGGTGCACTCAAGAAGCTACATGAAGCTCCAATTTGTATGCCATAGTACCAATCTTTTGCAACACGTTGTACAGACCATAATACTTTGGTGATAATTTATTTTCCTTCTTAGCTTGCTTGAGGGACATTTGTTTATATGGTTGTAGTCGTAGAAATACATAGTCTCTATATCAAAACTTCTTTTGTTGTGATGTTGATCTGCCTATTGTTTCATTCTATTTTGTGTCAAAGTTAGGTTATCCTTTAAGAGTTGGAGAACTTTTTGTTGACGATCAGTGTGATCTTCCACTGCTTGAACCTTAGAATTTTCTCTTAAATATGATGTGATGGATGATGGGTGATATCCATAAAGTAACATAAATGGGGTCAATTTTGCTGTAGTATGGAAGGAAGTGTTATACCACCATTCAACCAAAGGAAACCATTTGACCCATTGTGTTTGTTTATCAGATACAAAGCAACGAAGATATCCTTACAAGCATTTGTTTACTATCTCAGTTTTCCCATCAGATTGAGGATGATAAGATGAGCTATGAGCTAACTGAGTACCAAGACAAGAAAATAATTATGTCCAAAAATTTCCAATGAAAATGGGATCTCTCTCGCTTACAATAATATTTGGGTTTCCATGTAGCTTTTGAATTGTTTCCATAGATGCAGTAGAAACTATATTGGTTTTAAATGGATGAAAACATGCACAAAAGTGCACATACTTGGTAAGTTTATCAACTACCACCATGATGACACTCTTTCCTTCGGACTTGGGTATACCTGTGATGAAATCCTTTGAAACCTCCTCCCAGCGTTGACTTGGAATGGATAAAGGTTGTAATAGGCCCGGGGTCTTAATTGTTTCAACTTAACTTTGTTGGCAAACCAAACATTCTGCCACAAACTTTTGAATATCATTTTTAAGGCCATCCCCAAAAAACTCCTTCTTAACCCTGTGATAAGTTTTTAAAAATCCCGAGTGCCCTCCTAAGGAAGAGACGTGCAATTCCATAAGAATATTTTGTTTGAGTTGGGAATTCTGACATAGGTATAAGTGATATTTTTACCATAACGAATGACTTTTCCAGCTAAATGTATTAGATGTACTGGGATCTTGTTGTATCTTTTGAATGAGTTCCTGCACTTCTTCGTCATTCTTCCATTCATCCCTTTCTTCGTTTATCCAATATGGTTGGATAATATAAATGGCACAAAGCAATGCTTCCACATCCTCATCCTTTCTTGAGAGTGCATCTGCCACAACATTTTGCTTCCCTTTTTTGTATATGATTTCAAAGTCATAACCTGACATCTTTGTGACCCATTTTTGTTGCTCTTTTGAAGATAATTTGTGTTCTAAAAAGTATTTAAGACTATCATGATCCATTTTTACCTTGAATTGTCTTCCCATTAGGTAGGGTCTCCATTTCTTAAGTGCATGTAGTATTGCCAACATTTCCCTCTCATAAATAGCTTTGTGTAAATACTTTCCTTTGATTGGACGACTTTTGAAAGCAATGAGTCTTTCTTCTTGCATTAAAACAACACCAATTCCATTTCATGAGGCATCACATTCCCCAATAAAGGTTTTTGTGAAATCTGGCGTAGCTAAGACTGGTGCTTGGCACATTTCCTCTTTAAGATGTTCAAAGGCCTTCGTTGCTTCTGGAGTCCACAAAAACACATCTTTCTTCAATAATGTTGTTAGAGGTGCTACTATTCTCCGATAATCCTTAATAAACTTGCGATAATACCCTGTCAACCCAAGAAATCATTGTAGATGCTTTATGGATGTGGAGATCTTCCATTCCTTAATGGATTTAATTTTTCTAGGGTCTACCTTAACACCTTCATGAGATACAATATGACCCAGATATTCCACCTCTTGTACTCCAAAGAAACATTTGGAGCTTTTTTCATATAATTTTTTTTCTTCCAATAGTTTGAGCACTCTGTCAACATGTTGAACATGATCCTTCAAAGACTTTCTATAGATTTGTATATTATCAAAAAATACTAACACAAATTTTCTAAGGGTGGGTTTGAAAATGGAATTCATCAAACCTTGAAATGTAAAAGTTGCATTGTTAAGGCCAAAAGGCATAACCAAAAATTAATAATGACCCTCATGAGTTCTAAATGTTGTTTTCATAATGTCTTCAGTCTTCATTATGATTTGATGATATCATGAACGAAGATCCAACTTGGTGAAGTATGTTGATCCATGAAATTCGTCCAATAGTTCATCAATGACAGGAATGGGAAATTTATCTTTAATAATGAGCTTATTGAACTCCTTATAATCCAGATACATGCACCATGATCCATCCTTCATGTGCACCAATACTACTAGAGCAGAGAAATAAATTTGACTAGGTTGAATTATACTAGCCTCTAGCATTTATGCAACCATTCATTCAATTTCACTTTTTTGGGCATAGGGATATCTGTAAAGCCTGATGTTTAGAGGAACACTTCATAAAATCAAATGAATAGCATGATCATGATCACGAATAGGTGGGATACCTTTGGGAGTCTCAAATACCTTGGAATGATTGTCCAAGACTTTTTGGAGATTTGGGGAAATATAGGATTTTGATGTGGGAACCTGTAGCGAACATAATTGTGCAATTATGTCTCATTGTTATTTCTTTAGAAGGTTTGTCATTCCATTAGAGATGATTATCTTTCTTGGTTTCCCTGCGATATTCAATACATATTCTCCCATGGATAGCTTGATATTATGGAACTTTCCAGACCAATTTATGGTTCCTCCACTTGCAACCATCACATGAAACTCTGGTGTTGGATATAGGAAGCAATTAAATTCCTTGGCTATCTTACAATGAATAAAATTATGGGTACTTCCTGAATCAATGAACACTATTACCTTTTTCTTCTTGATATGCCCTTCTATCTTGATAGTTTGAGGAGTGGTAATTCTGGCCAATGCATTACAAGATATGGTCAGATACATTTCTTCTTTCTCTAGGGTTTTTTCCTGGTGTATATCCTCTTCTTTTGATGTTTCTTGTTCCTATTCTTCCTCTTCTTCACAATATATGTAAAATAATTTCTTCTTAGCACATTTATGACCTTTAGTGTATTTTCTATCACAACTGTAACAAATCCATTTTTCTCTTTTTTCTTCCAATTTTTGGGGTGTCAACCTTGTAGGCTATGGAAGGCTAGGGGAAACAACATTTCCATCCTTATAGTTGTGAGTGGTAGGCTTCCTTGTTGCCATATTTTTTCCTTCCATTTTTCTTACCAACCTGAATGCCTTCTCCAATGAGTCAGGTTCCCAAAGGCGAACCTCATGTTGGATGTTATCCTTTAAATCCACTATGAACACATCAATCGTATGCTCCTATGGAATATCTTTTACCCTTATATTCAATTTTTTGAAGTCCTCAATGTGCTTCATCATTGAACCCTTTTTTTTAAGGTTTATCAATTGGCTAAAAAAGGTGTTTCTTTTTGCAACCTCATAATGTGCTACCATTGATTCTGTAAAAATTGCCCAAGTGACAATTTGTTTATGAGAGCAAAGCCAATGATACCAAAAAAACTGATTTGGTTCCAAATATAAAGTTGCAATGCGTACCTTTTGTGTGTTTTGTACATTATGGAGATTGAAGAATTTCTCCATTTGAAGTATCCATGTTACGGGATCCTTTCCATCAAACTTCCTCATGTTGATCTTTGGAACATGGTGGGTCTTCAATCCAAAATTAAAGTCTATGAAATCCTGATTAACATTTCTTTTGTTCTCATCATGAGTTTCCTTTACTACCCTTTCACCATTAGTAAGCATTTCTTGTGGAAACTTATTCAAATCTATCTTAAAATATTCCATCTTAGCATCCATGCCATTCATTTTAGCTTCCATTCCGTCCCTCTTAGCTTCCACGCAATCCATATTAACTTGCAAGCCATTCATATTAGCTTCCACACCATTCATATTAGCTTCGGTTACCTTTTGTGAGAGTGAAATTTGTTGCACTTGGTCTCGTAATTTTGATATATCATGTTGCATTTCTTCCTCTTCTTCATGAGTCATGCTAGAGATTTCAGGTTTCTTACTAGAGGTTTCTACTTTATTTCTTTGGGGTATCAATTAATGATAACTATCCTTCACTATTCCCCTTGAACTTCAACCTAATTTTTCAACCCAAACTTATGCAAAATTTTAAAAAGACTACAAACATTTTTTTCTCTTTGTAGAAGCTCGATATTGAATCTATTTTATCTCTATAATTTTGGATCTCCAAGGTCTGAAATTGCTTCATGCAGTAGCCCTCTGAGTGCTCTTTCCAATGCCACCAGTCTGATAAAAATTGGATTCTCCAAAAAATAGTTATTCCCAATATCCCATGATGACTTGATTATATAATTTTTCAGTAGATCGAACTTGTACGATGTGCCACATGTCACTGTTTCGACCTTCGGATCTAAAAAATATACACAGAAAACAACCATTCGTCCTCTTTCTGTAACTGCTTACAAAAATTCAATCTGATGCTCAGAGAGAAAGTTATGACGATTCTTCCAAGGTCACCTGTTTGTAATGTAATTCGAGAGTTTGTAAAAACCCTACCTTCCTCAAATCATATCTCTAAAAATATAGCGCGACAAGATATGAAATTTGGATCCAAGGTTTAGAATGATTTTGATGAAAATGGGTTGTCTTTTTAGCTTTTGAAACATCACAGAGAAAAAGGTTATAGCAAAAATTCCACGATGACCTGTTTGGAGCAGAGAAACCCTAGAATCCAAAGCTCGGATACGAAATGTTATGAAACCAGCTCACAAAAAGGTAGAAAAGAAAGATCAACGCCTTAGAATTTAGCCTCTTCAAGGGGGAAACCTCCTTTACATTACACAAATGAACAATTCTTGGAGGATACAAATGACAAAAATTCCTTTCTATATATAGGAGTCTAAGGTGTCGTAATATAATCAAATTCGACATAATAATAATAATATAAGGGAACAACAATAACAATAAGGGCTACAATGACAATAGTAATGGGGGAATCACTAGCATTATAGGGACCTAACACTGACCATATTTTTGCGTATGATAAGTTGTGTTGAAGGCCAACTCTGTACCCAAGCCTGCAAATAGCTCCTTCCAAAACTGGGAAAATAACTTTGCATCCATGTTTGAAAAAATCTACTTTAGAAAACCATGTAGTCTCACTATCTCTCTGATGAACACCTGTGCTACTTCACTGGCTGAATATGTAGTCTTTATTGGAATGAAGTGAGCTACCTTGCTCAACCTGTCAACCACAACCATAATAGAATCATGCTGCTTCACTGTCCTTGGAATACCTGTGATTAAATCCATCGATATGACCTCCCATTTCCATTCCGAAATTGTAATAGGCTGCAATGGACCACATGGATGCTTGCATTCTTCCTTTACCTATTGACAGTCTAAACATCTAACCATGAACTCTGCCACTTCCTTCTTGAGATTCAGCCAATAGTAAAACTTATTCACCATCATCAATGTCTTGTGATATCCTGGATGACCAAATATACATGAAACCCCCTCAAGATAAGATTCTTGAGCTCACTGCAATTCAGCACATAGATCCGGTCTCGAAACTTCACCAAGCCATCTGTCGTGAGATGATAGTCTGCATCCTAATCCCATGTACATGTACTTGCACCTATACTCTATTGTAACCTTTGCATAATATCCATGTATTTTTCATCCTGTTGTCTTGCCTGCTAGATCCTATTGCGCTTATAGTTGTTATACGATTTACATGTACCTTCTTGCTAAGAGCATCTGCAACCCAATTCTCCTTCCCTTTGATGTATCTGATCTCGAAGTCAAACTCACTAAGGGTAGCCAACCATCTAGCTTGCCTGGAATTTATATTTGGTTGGTAAAAAAAATACCTCAACCCATTTTGATCGCTTATCAATGTAAACCTCTTTCCCAGAAGATAATGTCTCCACATCTTCAATGCATGTATAATTCACGGCTAGCTCAAGATCATGCGTTGGATAGTTCTGCTCGTGCTCATTCATTTTTTGTGACTCATAACACACTACCTGTCCTTATTGCATGAGAACTCCACAAAGTCCCCTCTTGCAAGCATCTATGCACACTACAAACTCCTTGTCTGGATCCACAATCTTTAGCACTGGTGCATGTGTCAACAATTGCTTAATCCGCTCAAAACTATCTTCACATTCCATTGTCCATTGAAACTTCTTACCTTTATGCTGCAATGATGTGATAGGATATGCAATGCATGAGAAGTTCCTGATGAACCTCCTGTAGTAATCTGCCAATCCCATGAATGATCTCACCTCATCTACATTGTTAGGAGTTGCCCATTCCATGATGGCCCTTATCTTTTCTAGATCTACTGTGATGCCTTCCTTGGAGACAACATGTCCCGGTTAGTGTACCTTAGTCTGAAAGAAGTTGCAATTGCTAATATTAGCATACAACTTATGCTCTCTTAGAAATATCAACACTATTTCTAAGTGTTCAACATGTTCTTCCTCATTCTTAGAATATACCAACATGTCATCAATGAATACAATAAAAAACTTGTCCAAATAAGGATGAAACGCACTATTCATAAAACACATGAATGTAGTTGGAGCATTAGTCAAAATGAATGGAACAACAAAAAACTCATAATGCCCATACCTGGTCCTAAATTTAGTCTTGAAGATATCCTCTTCCTTGATGTGTACTTGATGGTATCCCGATCTTAAGTCAATCGTAGAGAACATTGTTGCTCCCTTTAACTAATCAAACAAATCATCAATCCTTGGAAAAGGGTACATGTTCTTGATAGTCACTTTATTTAGCTGCTTGTGGTCAATGAAAAATATAAGAGTACCATCTTTCTTCTTTACGAACAACACTGGTGTGCCCCAACGTGGATACACTGGGTTTGATGTATCCTTTGTCCAACATTTCATTTAGCTGCAACATCAACATTACCAACTCAGATGTGCTCATCCTGTAAAGTGTTTTCGATGCTAGAGTTGCCCCTAGCACTAACTCAATAGAAAAATCTACCACCTTGTGAGGTGGAAACTCTGAAATGTCCTAAGGAAATACATCTCGAAATTGCTGCAATATTGGGTACCTTCTCAACACATCAGCATCCTCAACCTCCTTACCCTTTTCACTAGAAATGTGTACTGCAAACATCACACAACCTTTTATGCAACTACACTTAGCCTGCATAGAAGTAACCATCCTCACTGATGTAGGCTTCTTCTTTCCTTGCAAGGTCCTCTTTTCCCCACTATCATCCACACACTCAATGGCCTTCTCGAAACAATCCACTTTGGTTCTATGAAGGTATAACCAATCAATACACAAAATCATACTATATGAACCTAATGGAAATACATTCAAATGTGGTGCTATAGGCATACTATTTAACTCAAATTCCCAAGCTCTTACCCAATGGTGAACTCGCTTCTTTGTACCTGTAGCAAATTGTACCAACCAATATTCTACATGCACGTCT
Source organism: Pinus taeda (assembly GCA_000404065.3). NCBI lineage: Eukaryota > Viridiplantae > Streptophyta > Pinopsida > Pinales > Pinaceae > Pinus > Pinus taeda. The sequence continues at coordinate 21,280 of APFE031189834.1, read as the reverse complement.
GTTCTCAAACCACACTTATCCACTAGGTCAGGATTAATATAACTATAGTTAGATCCAGGATAAATCAAAATAGAAACAACTTGATCAAAAAGCTTACCATCCATCTCAATGATCGATGCTTGGAGATCATCCTGCATGTTGTCCACAATTGCATAAATATGAGGATTGCTATGACCAAAATCACCAACTATGTGTGCCTCCTAAGCATTGTAGATATGGGATCTATCGCCACTCTGATATTGCATACAATCCCTCTTCTGATGATCCTTACCACATATCCAACACTGCAATGGTTCCCTACCACCACCTCTAGCCTTTTGCTCTCCATTTCCCTTCTCAGTTGTATTGAATATCTTGTAAGGAACTACATTATCTTTCTCACTTGCATCTTCAGGTCTTCCTCGTTTTGGTGGCCATTTTCCTTTATATTTTTCGTTTCTCTTCAATTCATGTTTCAGCTCAAATTTGCACTTCAACTGCTCATAACAATGCTTCAACTTTCGGATGGCCTCCTCGAATGATCTAGGCTCATCGAACTCAATATGGTCTTTGTATGCAACTAGAAATCCACTGATGAATCTTTGAACCTTGGCCTTCTCCTCTTTGAGATAAGTCACATATCTTAACAGCTCCAAAAATTTGCTAGTATGCTCCTCATATGTGATAGAATCCATTCACAACTCATAAAACTCCTTAGCTCTATCATCATAATACCTCTCAGACAAGTACTTATTCTTGAAGAGCCTTTCAAATGCATGCCAAGTCAAATCATCCTCATGTATTTCCTTAACATTCTTCACACCTTCCCACCAAATATATGCTTTACCTTTGAGACTGAAAAGGGCTATCCTTGCTTTCATGTTTTCTAAGTAATCATGAAATCTAAATAATTTCCTCATGCCAAGCAACCAAGCCTCTGAATCTTGTGATTTATTCATATCTCCATCAAAGGTAGGTGGCTTTTCCTTCTTGAACTCATCCGGAAAGTATCCCCAATCATTCCTCTTGTATGGATGATAATGATGACGATCATGATGTCTATCAGAACCAAAACTAAAGTAATACTTGTGTTTGTCACCCCTCTTATCTGGTGTGCCCAATATCTTTCCATGTCTAATAGTGTTAGATCTATTTTATCTATGTCTACTATGAGACCTATTGTCATATTCCCCATTAGTTATGTCCCCGTGTCCATGGCTGATCTGAAGCGGTCCCTATCACTGCTTTTTTTGACAAACTCTGAAGTAATATTTCATTCACCTCTGCTTGTTTCTCTTGTGCCTCTAGGATTTTGTCATTGTCTTCTTTGTAACTCCTTATTTCTTTCTTCAGGCTTCACAATGTGTCTACCCAGTCAGAATATTTCCCCACACCACGATGCCCATCTGATTCATAGGGAGATTCTATGTAGTCTAGCACCTTGCTAGCCATATGATCTCTTTCCTACAAGGCATACCATGTTAGCTAAATTAAATCACCATAAATAAACATACCTTATCATACTCGGGGAGGATACCTTGTCTGCAAGATCATCAAATCAGCGTGATACATGTACAACATAACCATAATAACATATAGACATATGTTAATAAGTGCATCAAGACATAACCATCATACTAACTAAGGTCCATTCATCAATGCAAGGCCATATCAACAATGCATGCTATGACCTCATGCATGACAACAACCAATACTCCAATATACATATTTCCTCGTGCAAATATCCACCTGCATAAGCAATGCCTAATCAACTACACATACGCATAACCACATGTAGTCGAGCATAAGCGATCAATTCTTGTAATCAACCTACAAGACTGATGCATGTAATCAATAACCAAGAATGAAACCCATCATACAAGGATGTAATCAAGCTGCATATAATTGTATAACTAGTCATATGCCCATGACGATGCATTCCATAAAATTGACATCAAGTTTCTCATGATAACCTTAATACTACCATGATCAATATGATGCAGTGCAATAATCACATGGAACTCAAGCGTAAGAGCCACACATGCAACTGACATGCATGCATGACCAACACATTCACCCATATCTGTAGCACCAGATATGACCCAAGGAGAGTGTAACCATGCTCCGATACCAATCTGTAACACCCCCTCTCAGGTCTACCCAAATTAACCATGCCAACCGAGGTAAGCAAGAGCAAATATTCTACTACAATCAGATTCAACCTCTTATGTCACCTTAAGGAAGTGGAATCGACAGAACAACAAATATAGTTATCCAACATCATCAACAGAACCCTTAGGAAGTCAGCCACTCAGACAACATGTCCATGGGTCCCACTATTATTCTGCAGCTCTTAAGCCATAGTCGCTCTCATGTTATGGACAAGGGAGCGACAAAAAACCTAAAGTCGCTCTCATAGGCCTGCCTACTAGCGACTGTGGACTAGAATTTCCAGTTCTGTGCCAACAATCCTGGCTTTTAAGCCGTTTTTCTAGCCCAAAATCATGGCCTCTGCCCAAAACTTGTTGTAACTTCCAGAATTCATTAAAAACATAATAACAATGATGATCAATAAAAAATCACCCTCGGGACTAGGCCTAATCATCCCCAACTGGGACTGACATTCCTTCAAACACTTGGCATCAAAGTAACCTACAGGTCTAGGATACAAGACAAAGCATGAATGACTAAAACAACTTATGAAACATAACCAAAAGGATCACCTCCTTCTCCATTGAACTAAAAGATCACCAATTAGGTCTTGAATCTATCCACTTAACAATTACAAGTAGATATATGAAATAACCATGACATGAACTAGTCATTCCACCATGCTTATAACCAACATAAAACCATATAAATATTAGAGATATGCCAACCATTAAATCCACATATAAATCAATGCAAAAGTAAGATTACTTAGATTTTATTAATCATAGGCAAATATGACCAGGTTCGGGACTTCCACGTACCACCCGACCATAGACATGGCTGAACCAAATCACTCTTTCATCCAGTCGCCCTCGTGTCATATTCCAAGCATGAATGTGGTATCTCATAGAAAAACCAATCCAAGAAAGACTAATGGGATCTATAGGTTAAACCACCTCCACCCTCATCTAATTGTGATCACACCAAAATCGGTGCTCCAATCACAACCAAAAAGAACATGGAATGCCATCCAGAATCCATCATTATCCTTGAGGAATTTTCGATCTCCTTGTCTCTCAGGCTTTACCGCAATCCAAACCTAGATCATTGGGCCCTAAACTGAGACCGCTCCCTTTGGCTTTACCTTGTATCTTGCCAAAACCGGTCAAGGGATTCCTAGGCCTTTGGGTACGAACTGGTACGAACCTTGAGACCACCTCCACCCCAAATTTTGAAATCCATCCAACAATTCCAAAGTTCCAAAACCGAAATAAACATCCCAACATACCATGGCATTTGGAAAAAGGCTAGGCTACGTTGAAATCCACTGTCATAACCCAGAAAAACCATGCCACCGACATCAAGAGAACCATACACCAAGATGCAAAGCCATGCATGTCCAAACTAGCTAGGAAATCATGCATGAAAAAGGCTACCTACAAGTATTCCTATTAAAGCTGCTTGAGTCTTGCTTTCCTTTCATTCATCCTTTATTGCTTTTCCTTTCATTTCCTTGCTTTCCCTTTCCTTTGCTCCAAACTCGAGTGCTCCAAGAAAACTCTAAGTGACCAAGACAGTGAGAGGGAGAGAGAGAATGATGAGAGAGCTCTAAACTGGAATTTACAAAAGCCATGAACTGATCCTCAAAAGCCTTTTTATGCATGAGGCCTCTAATTTATTCATTTTCCATTATTTTTCTTCATTTTCATCCTCACATGCAACCTGTGATCTTTTACCTTCCTTTTCTCCTAATTTCCTTTATTTTTGTAAATAAATGTGCCAAAAATGTCTTTTTTCCTTTTAATGCCTTTGCAAATTTTCCTTAGCCAAAACACACATCCAGTGATGCCCACTAGGATATCTTTTCCCAACATTCAGCTTGGAATAAGTGTCCCTTGACCGTGGTCTTATTTTTCCTTTATTAACTTTTATTACATGAAATTTTTTCCAAAGTTGTTACAATGTTATCTTTTAACGTTCCTATGAAGACATCAACCATATGCTCCTTTGGAATATCGGTTACCCTAATGTTCAATTTTTGGAAGTATTCAATGTGCTCCACCATTGAACCCTTTTGTTTGATATTTATTAATTGGCTAAAGAATATATTTATGTTTGTATCTTCATAACGTGCTATCATTTCCTCCATAAAAATTGACCAGATGACTCATGGTTTATGAGAACAAAACCATCTATACCATACAAATTGATTGGGTTCTAAATATAAAGATGTAATACATAACTTTTGTAAGGGTTGCACATCCCGTAGATCAAAATATTTCTCCATTTCTAGTATCCATGTTACCATATCCTTACCGTTAAACTTTATCATATCTAGATTTGGAATGTGGTAGTTCTTAAACCCCACATTGGAGTCTTTAAAATCATAATTCGTATTCCTTTTGTCCTCATCATGATTTTCATGGAATACCTTGTCACCACCAGGAAGGCTTTCTTGTAACAAATTTGTCAAACCTTCCTTCAAACCTTCCATGTCTACTTTTAAACAATTCATGTCTCCTTTTAAACCATCCATGTCACCTTTTAAATGATTGATGCCATCTTTTAGTTCATCTTTGGTTGCTCCTTGTGAGAGAGAAATTTGTTGCACTTGGTCTTGTAATTTTGATATATCATGTTGCAATTCTTCCTCTTCATGCATAATATTAGATCTTTTTGAGGCCTCAATGGGTGTATAATTATTTTTCTTAGAAGGAATTTTAGAACCTAATACTGATATATATGCTTAAATATTCCCTTGGAATCACTTCAAACTGATTTTTTAAACAAAATTTATGCAATTAAAAAAAAATGCACACATTTTTCTTGCTAATAGGATCTCGATCTTGAAATACTTATAAATTTGTAATTTTGGATCTCCAAGTTATGAAATTTCTTCTTATGGTATCTCCTAGAGTCTTATTTCCAACACCACAAGTCTGATTGTGATTGGATTCTTCAAGAATGAGTTATGCCAAATCTCTCACGATGACCTGATTATGGACTGGTTCAGTAGAACAAAGTTGTATGGAATGCCACGTGTCATTGTTTCCCCCTTCGGCCTTGAAATTTCTACATGAAATACTACAGCCCATTCCATTTCAACCACTTTTTACATAATTCAAATCTGATGCTTGAAACAAAAGTTATGACGAGTTTCCCTAAGTCACCTATTTGAGACAAAATTCTAGAGCCTGCAAAAACCCTAACTTCCTCAGATCATATCTCCGAAAATATAGCGAACAAAAATTTGAAATTTTTACACGCGTTTTACCAAGATTTTGGATCCATGTGGTAAAAATTTCATCTTTTGAAGCGTCTTATAAGAAAATGTAGAGAAAAAATTCCAATATGACCTATTTGAAGAAGCCAAACACTAGAATCCAAAGTTATGATACCAAATGTTATGCAACCAGCTCACAAAAAGATAGATCAACGACTTAAAAATTATCATCTTCGATTGAAAAATTATCTTCTTATCCTTCAATTGAAAAATATTCGAATTAGCTATTGAATCTTTTAAACCACTGATTTCTACAACTTCTATTGTTTCTTCTTTATCCTGATCAATTTATATGCCCTGAAACTCCTCAACTATAGTCAAAGATTCTTTAATCTGTTGATCATCTTCAAAAGCTTGCCAATTTTTAACATTATCAGGAACAGAGGGTCTGTGTCTCATCCCTACCTCATATCTTAGCCTTGGATTAATAGGAAGCTTGAAAGTACTAGTAGACACAACCAATGAATTTGCTAATCTATTCTCATTTCTTGGAATAAATTGAATGTTAAAAGCTTCAAAAAAGTTCTCAATCAAATCCCATACCTCATTTCTATATACCCTAAGCCTAGGTTATTTGTTTGGAAATGATTTTTTATTTGCTTGATAATCAGCTCCAAATCTCCAAAAATAGAAATTGACTTAACTCCCATCTGTTTAGCTGTTTGCAGAGCAAAAATCAACGACTAATATTCTGCCACATTTTTTGTTGCCTATAACTCTAATTTAAAAGAAAAATTAAACATATTACCTCCAGGTGAAATTAGGAGAAAACCAACACCTGTTCCCTCCTTGGAATAAGCTCCATCAAGGAGCATTTCCACACTTCTTCTATTTGCAGCTCTGTAATTACATTGGATGAAGTAAGCTGCTATTGATTATCTTAAGCCAGCTCTGCATTATCATACAGTGTGAAACAAGCAAAGTCATCCTTCTCCTAGCTATATACAGGTGAATTACTTGCTCCATTTATATGAATTGTTGTTACAAATCTAGTTTCTCTGTACAATCTCCTCTCTTCCCCACCAAAAATAAGTATAATAGCATATGTAAAATCCAGTTTCAAAACACCACCCAATTTAGCCCCCCAGGACCTAGATAGAAGCATTCCAAATCTATCAGGGATATCTGCTACTACTACATCCATGACCAAGCTTCTAGCTGGAATTTGGGCTAGTGACACTGCTAGATCCTTAATAACCCCCAAACATTTGACTTTGTTCGAATCAAAAGAATACAAGTCCCTATAGGGTTTGGTAACTTGAAGATTTAGTTGCTTCATTACTAACAAAGGCATAAGATTATGTGAAGCTCCCGAATCAAACATCCAATTATGTAGGAAGAAATCATGAACTAATAGGAAAATATAAAAAGGAGGTATTGAAGAATCTACTTCCTCTACATGTGGACCAAAAACCACTACTAGTTTATCTTCCTGTAGATTTATAGTGTCTCTCTCATTTTCTTTTAAATTAATAAACTCAGCAATCTCCTTTTGATAAGTAGGTATTTTTGTCAACTTTGCAAGAGGAACCTGAATTCTTAGCTTTTCCAACTCCTTAGTAAGACTAAACACATAGCCCTGTTTAGTAGTCTTTTCATTCTCATCTTCACCTTTCTTCATGACTGGAATTATTTGAGGAATTGAAACAAGTTTCTCCAAATGAGTTTTTCTAGTTTGATCTTGAGAAGACTCACCTCGAAGTATTTATGTCTTGCCATTTGCACTTTGCTGCTGCTTTCCTTTATTTACTTGTTTTTCAAGCTGAGATTCTTGTGGAGTCGCCTTTGGTGAGGAAGTTGAAACTTGCTGCTCACTTTCATTTTCTTGATTTCTCGATCTTTTCCTAGATCTTAGGTCATATTTCTTATGCAGTTTAGCCTACATAAAATCAGAGAATTGTTTCCAATATTCATCAAATTCATTTTCATCGTGAATAGCATCTGCTTCATCATACACATACTCTTCTCCTTTAATGCCGAGTTCATCTTCGTCAACTGCATATAATGTAGAAATTTGATCTTCAGGTTGTTCTTCACCAGGATTTGCTTCTATATATAATGGTCCTTGGATTTGATTTTGATCTTTTCTTTCCTTTTGCGAGATTTGCAAAGGTTGTGTTCTAAATTAGGGATTAAATTTCTTATTATACTATGTTTGTCTCTGAGAGTTCTTATTTTCTAAATCTAACCTATTTAACTTATTTGAAAAAGTTTTAATTACATTACACATATCCTCCAATGATTGACTTTGAGAGGATTCTATCTTTGCCTTTCCCTTGTATTGGGTAGGCTGTGTTTTTGGTGCTTTTCTTGCAGCCACCATATTCGCTTCTATCTCTAAAGCATCTGTTTGGATTTGATCAAGGGTTGGAGCTCTTCTTTCTCTTAATGTGAATCCAAATTTTGATTCAAAAGTCCCCGCGAAAGTTATTTTTGCACTTGCAGGAGGAGGCTTAATCTCTGCTGGGAGACTATTGTACAATTTGTTAAATCTTTTGACAAATTCATCCATAGTTTCATTTATTTATTGTCACTTCTTGTTTGTTGTGTTCTCAAATGAAGGACCTAGAAAATTTGGTCTTTATCTCTAAATACATGTATGACTAGAACATCTCAGAATGCCATTTGTTGCTAGATATAAATGATGAATGAAGAAAGTTTGAAGGAGAAGTTAAATATACTATGTTGATCTTTCACTAAAACTACTATCTGTAACTTAGAGGAACTATGATAATGAGAACTGAAGTATAGACAATATGCTAGTATTTCATAGAAACTATTGTCTATAACTTAGAAAGGAAGTGAGGACCTCAAGTATAGGAATGCTCTTTTAGGGAATTTTAACTTTATCTACATAAGAAAATAAAGACCTGCAACTTCATTACTATACTTGAAAAGAAGAAAACATAGCATGACACATGACAAAGAAGCTTACAAAATTATATGCAACAACTCATGGAAAATTCTGATTCTTGCATTAATCAACAATGATATCAGGAATACAGTGGCCTAGTCTCCGAGTTCTCCAAAATTTGTACCCTTTCTTAGTAAATTTTCCTCCTTTTATACATTGCGGAACAGTTGTTGATTTCTGAAACTGCCCAAACTATCTAACTGCTTTTCTAACTACATGAAGAAAAACTATTACATAATTTTACAGAGCGTAAAAGGCACCTCAAAGAACATGAAATAACAAGAACATAACTGGATTCAGAAGGGGATGATAACTGTTGGCTTGCTCTGTTGATCCATTACCAAATTCCTCTATAAATGCCCTAATGATGCTTAATTTGTTTTAGTTGTAATGAAACGTGTTTAATTTGTATAATCCTAGGCTTACATGGGCATTCTGATTGGCCAAAATGCATAGAAAGATACCGAATTATCCTTCTCTTCAACTTCGACTCTAACCCTAATTTTCCACTTTACACAGTGAAATTAATGTGAACCTATGATTAATACGGAATTCAAAAGAGTTAATCCTGCTTTATAAACTTGTCAAATCCACCCATTCAACACTCCGTTGACTTCCATCGCAAATCACAATCGGCCCAATAATCATTGTAAAACTTAACTTACGCACCCTTAGGCCACATAACTATGGAAGTGTTGGACTTTTATGCGTAAATCCTTTATATCTGCTTGTAAACCTTTTATAATGAAATTATATTATAAAACAGGCTTTTTCCGCTTTCAATACGGGCTTTGCACAATTTTTGAGGTATACCTTTCCGCTGATACATCCCCACCATAGATCTGCACTTTTCAGATCAGACAATTTGTAAAGGTTTTGGGTGGGACATAAGCCCAGAGAATACCTACCTGAAATGGGTGGTTTCCTCTCTTCGCCTGGCTGCTACGTGTTGAATGATAAGTGGGATTGAGTGAATTCCAAATAAAACCATTTAGCATTTTTTCTCCGCCTGAAAACCTGCTTTATAACTTTAAATCTACCTTTTCTTCGGATTCGGCTTTAACACTAATTTTTTCGTTTACATAACAAAATCAACACAAAACATGTAAAGCAGAACTAAAAAAGAATTAACCAAATTTAATAAATCTATCAGATCTAGAAACTTTATCGCAAATCGCAATCATCAATTGAACTAACACCCATTTATCCACAGACCCGTCGGAAGTATAAAATATGGTATATAATAATATCTGGTCTGGAACCCAATCACAAATCGCAATCGACACTGTGAACATATACATAAGGCGCTTTACGGACCCGTCGGAGTTATTAAACACATTATATATCATTTCGGGTCTGGCCCACCCATATCGCAATTGGCATAGCCACACACACACACACACACACACACACATATATATATATTAAGAGTTATGCGATATCGCGGACCCACTAAGGCTTATAAAACATAACATATATATGTTTCGAGTCCACCATCACGAATCGCAATTGGCGGATCCATATACATCTATATAACTACGGGCCCGCTGAACTTTATAAAACATAACTTATAGTATTTCGGGTCTAGTGTTAACACTTTAACACTTGTTTCATTTGTAAATCCAATGTATTCCTTTATTTCTTTCTCGTTTCGATATGCACTTATATATATTATATATATATATATATATATATATATATATAATATATATATATAATATATAGATATATATATATATATATATATATATATATATCAGGCCTAGCTCCATATAACTGTTTTATATAATGACTTGATTTATTTGTATAGTAACTTTGGCTACTCCGGGGCCGATTCTTTTACAATTCTTTCTTTTGCGATTTTAATGTATAATAAACAAAATACTTCATTTCCCTTAGACTTTGCGGATGTAAAGAAAATAAAAGAGCTTCATCAAGGTTGAACCCCTGTAGTGATTTTAAAACCACACATTGTGAATAAAGTGATAAACAAGTTTAAACACAATATAATCTACAACACACCCAATGTACAACACAACACATATATGTACATAGAGTACAACACAACAAATAAAAATGTCACGATACCACGACTACACAATACACATATGTGGTACTGCATGTACATGACATAACATGTATGACATGCACACAATACCACATGTACAACAGTACCAGATGTACACAGTACCACCTTGTTGAAGGCTAAAAAATATCTGCTTACAACATTATAAGGGAGACCACCCAGTCGGGAACTTAGATTAACTCCTCTTCCATTGAAATGGTGGTTGCAACTAGTTAAAATACACCCAGTTACCTTCTCTCTATCTCCACTGGCTTAAAATATGACTTTCACCTACCAATAGAGAAGAGACATTAGATCAGTCTTCTTATTGATTCAGCAAGAAAGTGATCCTTAAGTTGATCTAGGATCAGCCAAGCCACAACTAAAGTTTTCCTCTTTGATAAGAAGACTTCTAGGATGCAGAAAGTAGAACTACATGCAAAGTGTTAAATAGACATGGACACCAAGATCAAATAGAAAGATAAATCATGCATTGCTTTTTTTATTGACAAATGATGTATATTTATGGTACATTATGTGACCGTTGGGATTCACATCCCAAGGTCTCTTGGACTGCTTTGTCCATTTGGCTTCCACGCTAACCTTTTAGGATTAGGTGTCCAACATTCCCCCCCTTAATCCGAAGGGTTATGTATGAGTCCAAGAAAAGAGTTGTAATACAAAATGTGCAATAACGCATGGCAGCACTAGGCTGAATGTGCTCTATGAAATGTTGGTAAAAAAGGGCGGTGGTTTAAGGATAGCCACCAACACTGGAATGCTTAGTGCAGTTCCCGGAACTCTTCCAACTTCCAAGAGCTGTAAGTTTCTCTAGAGAAGTGATCCTATTGTTTTAAAGTGGGAAACCTTCAACCATAAAAGGGAGGCCTCACCCCGCATAAAAGGTAAAACTTCAACCTGTAAAGGGAAGTCTCAACCTGTGATGGTTTAAGGATGACCAACAACTCTGGAATGCTTATGCAATTCCTGGAACTCTTCCAAAGCTGGCAAGAAGCTGGAGTCTTCTGCTAGAGGAAGTGTTCTCAATTTTGTTTCTGGAACTCTTCCAAAACTGGCAAGAAGCTGAAGTCTTCTGCTAGAGGAAGTGTCCCAGATTGCCAACTGAAGGCATGTTTAGGCATCTTTGTCTCTGGCTACAACTCTGAAACTGGTGTGGCAGGTTGTGGCTCAGGCTCGCTTGATGTGGCTTTGAAGCTTGTAGATGACCATCATTTTCCCCCCTGTCAGATACAAGGTGAGATGATGGAGAAAACTCAACTTCAAGACTGTTCAATATTCTGGAACAAGTTTTGACATGTGTTTGGAATATCTTCTTGGTTGTTGATGCCCATTGCCAAGAAGCGATCCATCCTAGATGAATCTTTGTTCTTGCAGAACGTTTGTTGATGAAGCATCTGTGTGAAGAATGGCTAGTTTTATGGCAATGCTTACATGGATGAAGATCAAAACAGTGATCTTTCAGATGGCCAACTCGATCACAATGTTGGCATTTCATGATTTGTTGTTGTTGTTGCTATTGTGGAAGAGGGGCAGAGTCTGGAACAGCTGAAGCTGAACTGTCATGAGGAGCAGGTGAACTGTCATTAATGAATCCAGCACTCTGAAACTGAATGGGTTTTGAGTAGTCTGGAATATGAAAGGACAAGTCCTTGTCATAT